>CAUYQV010061543.1:0-43119 GCA_963574575.1 Galagoides demidoff
GTTTGCAGTCCCACCAATAGTGTAAGTGTTCCCTTCTCTCCATTTGCAGCTCTGGGACTTTGTGATATGAGCTGTTCTCACTAGGGTTAGGTGATATCTCAGGGTAGTTTTGATTTACATTTCTCCAGTGATTAGGGACAACGAACATTTTTTCATGTGTTAGATGGCCATTCATCTGTCTTCTTTAGAGAAGGTTCTGTTCATATCTCTTGCCCAGTGATAGATGGGATTGTTTATTCTTTTTTGTTGATTAACTTGAATTCACTCCAAATTCCAGTTATCAGCCCTTTGTCATATTTGTAACATGCAAATATCTTTTCCCATTCTGAAGTTCATCTGTTTGCTTTCCTTGTTGTGTCCTTAGCAGTGTATAAGCTTTTTAGCTTAATGAAGGCGCATTTATTTATTTTGAAGGACATTCTTTATGTTGTAGAAGACTCTGGTGAGTCTGTCCAAGGCAAGGGTTCAAGTACTAAGAAATCAATCTATACCAACATCAAATAATTCTTCTCTTTCATGGAGCTCCAGAAAAAGGCTCTCCAGCCCACCTTTAAGGGTGACACCTTGGTGATTGGTTGCAGTGGCTCACACTTGTAATCCAAACAATCTGGAAAGCTGAGGCAGATGGATTACCTGAACTCAGGTGTTGAAGACCAGCCTGAGAAAGAGAGAGACCCCATCTCTAAAAATAGCCAGGTATTGTAGAGGGTGTGGGTAGGCCCAGCTACTTGGGAGGCTGAGGCAAGAAGATCACTTGAGCCCAAGAGTTTGAAGTTGCTGTAAACTAAGATGCCATGACACTCTCTCTACTGAGGGTGACAAAGTGAAACTCTGTCTAAAAACAAAACAAACAAAAAAAAGAGTGGCACCCTACTTGTAAAGTAGATCTCCAATAGAGTCATCAGAGTGGAATCATTACACAGAAAAGTTATGTTGACTAGTAAAAGGAATATTTGAGATTCTGATCAAATTTGGTAAAAATTCGTTACTTCCTTAGAGTTGGTTACTCTAAGGAAGAAATGATGAAAAGGTGGCATGGTAGAGTGTGTAGTCCTGGTATGAAGAAAAGGCAGATAGTAGGGTTTTTTCAATTGCTTGGAGATTTCTTCCTTTTGTTTTAAAGTCAATTATGGATAAACCCAAGAATCTACTTACTCAAAAGGAAGTCATTCTGTCACATAGAATTTATTCTTTATCTTTTTGATATATTTTTCTTTTATCTGTTTATTTGTTTGTTTGAGACAGTATCACTCTTTTTCCCAGGTTAGAGTGCCATGGAGTCAGCCAAGCTCATAGCAACCTCAAACTCCTGACCTCAAGCAATCCTCCTGCCTTAGCCTCCTAAGTAGCTGGGACCATGGGCATGTGCCACCATGCCCAGCTAATTTTTCTATATTTAGCAGATATGGTGTCTTGCTCTTGACCAAGCTGGTTCCAAACTCTTGAGCTCAGGGGAATCCTCCTGCCTCAGCCTCCCACAGAACTAGGATTATAGACATGAGCTACTGCACTGGCAATTCTTCATCTTTTTAAGATTCTGTCTTTCAAATTAAGGTGAAGCAAATGTTTCCCTAATGCTCTTTTCTTTATAATATACACAGTATCTTTGTCTAGGCTAAACACAGAAGTGTTCTTGTTCTTGAGTTGATCTAATAGCTTAATCTGAAGAGCTATTAATTTAATCTGTAATTTTTTTCTCTGAGTTAAAGTATTTTGAAAGTGCTCATCAAGTTCTTGTAATTTAGAGTGGTGGCAGTCTGCCATCTTATTTTCTATTTTCTAACTAAATCTTTCCCCTCGCGTTTCAGACCATCAGCAAAGAAGGTGGTCAAAGCATTTGTGACATCTCCACTACTCTTGAGAATATAGTATTCTGGAAGGTGGTAGTTAAGCTGTCTCTGAAATCAGGAATGAATCCATTTTTGTTCTCCTTACACAAATGGATTTTTGACTATTCAATTTTGATAAGAAAAGCCTCAGAAATTGCTGCTAAAGATCTTGTCTTATTTTATAAGGTCGAAGCATTACTAAACTGATATAAAAATGGAACAATGTTTAACAACAGATATTCAATCAATTCTACGTACTTTGTAAAAAGGGTCTAGTATCTCTGGTTCCCACCGAAGAGATGAACTAATTGATAGAGATCAGGAAGTCCCAGAGTATAAACCCCGAAACCAATGCTCAAGTTCTGTCTTTCCTCGGGAGAGATTAGAAACTCCTTCCATTACGAAAATCTTGACCAAGGTTTAAAGCTGAAAGCCCATTTACATTTACATTAAAATATTTTACAAAGGACATCCTCTGGTGAAAGGGCTATGTTTAAGAAGGAGCAGTGGAGGATAGGGAAGGGTTGAAAGAAGGTACAAAGGAAGGAGAAAGGGTACATAACAGGGGGCCAGGAGGAAAGCCAATTCAAACAAGGATGAGAAAAGAAAAAATAAAAGTTTAAGTTTGGAGTTTAGCTCCTCCCCATTTTTCTAAGCTTTTCCAAAGAGCCCTTAAGAGAAGTAATTTTACAATTTTGCTGTCTTTTAAAGGTTTTTGTCTTTAGGAGACCTCTTCATACCACTTTATCATGTTGATCATTGAAGATTTAGAATCTTTGAATCTTTTGATTCTATGGTAACATATAAATTATCTTTTTCATGTCCCAATTTCTTCAAAGTCATCACTAAAGTTCAAAACTATTCTTGGTAACAATCCTGACAGAGCTTTCAATAATTAGTGCTATTGTCTCTGTAACATTTAACGTATATTCAAGTGACCTGACAAACTAACACAGTCTCCTGGACACCGTGGCCCCAACTTCACTGTGAGCATTTCAATGAACAGAACAAATCCAACCAAGGACAATGAAGAGGAAGAATAAAGGTTCAGGAGGTGTTTCATGGCCAAGAGAGCCAGGCCCTGATCTGGC
Source organism: Galagoides demidoff (assembly GCA_963574575.1). Taxonomy (NCBI): domain Eukaryota; kingdom Metazoa; phylum Chordata; class Mammalia; order Primates; family Galagidae; genus Galagoides; species Galagoides demidoff. The sequence continues at coordinate 2,921 of CAUYQV010061543.1, forward strand.
CATAGAAGGGCCTACTCCTCTTTGAAGTGGCCCAGGCTGCATAGCAGAGGGGCTATGTTTTAGCACCACAACTGTGGGAGAAAATCACCATGAAGGATATCAGGACAAGGCTTCAGTGGAAGGCTCCTAAGGAGAATGCTAACTTGGAAAAGGGTGGTGGGAAGTTCTGCATAGCATTGTCAGTGGAGGGTAGACTGGTGGCCAAAGTTCAGCAGGACTTAGCAGAAGTGGGATTGGCTGAGGGTCAGCTGGTTCCAGAAATGGGAATAGAGGGATTGTTCTTATGCAGTAAGAGCCACTGCTTTAGCAGTCTGGATTTTATTGAAAGGTGTGAATAGGAAGAATTAGGGGTACAGTTATATGCAAGAGGAGAGAAGAAGAGCAGCTGTGGGATGAGGGTGGGGGTAGAAGCACTTGCAAAACCCCAAACTGGAAACTCTCAGGTCCTGAGTCATTCAGGGTATCTCACATACAATACCAGGAAAACATGTGTCCCCTACGAGGCTTCGTTGGCTTCATGCAGAGTCATTCCCAACATGGTGATAATGTCAGTGGGGGCAATGTCTTATAGCAGAACTTCCCTGACTAAGCTTGATTAGAACTTCCTTGACTTCCTTTATTAAACTACTGGACTAAGCTATGGATTGGGGTTCTCTGGGAGGATAAAAGAAACCTTTCTTTGATTGCCTTCTCCTCTTAATATGTGAAAAATTCAGATTTGTTGGAAATTCTACAGTGTGGGATTCACATAGAAAGGTTAATTCAATGGATACATTTCTCCACTGATACTGCATATCCAGATAAATGTGAAAAACCTTTTAGAATTTTAGCAGGGTTCCTTTATTTTGTCAAGATCCCAGGGTGATGAATCATAATTTTAAGGAAGAGACTTCAGAGTCCATGGATGTTTGCTTATTTTGGTACGGGGAATGCTTGGCACCCTTAGGAGACTAGCCATTGAGTATGCGACATTGGCATGGCAGTCGAGTAGGAAAAGAAATGGTTCTTACATAAACTGCAGCTGCATTTAACTTTCTCATGACATTTCAGCCCTTTTCCCCACTCCCATCTTGGGTAGAAATGAGTGAAAAAATGGTACCAAAAGAAGGAACAATATTTGTATTAAAGAGATTTTTCAGATACTTTAAAATCCTGGGATGCATTACATTCTTTTGAGACCTAGGGTATAAATTAATCCACTTATTATTTCCCTGAATTATAAGGCTGGTTCCTGGACTGAATTCAACCATGCCCTTGTGAACAAGTTCCACTGTAGTTAGAGGCAAAGTTACTGGAGAGGTTTCCACACATCTGAGTCACTGCAGGGAAATCATGTCACTTTTGTCCTTTCCACCTCTTCATGATTTAAAAACTTGTAATAAAAGCATTGTTTTTGTCATAAATTCAGTTTGTAACATTTATAGATCTTGGCAAAAGTGCATCATGAAAGTAACTATTTATTCCATCTTTGAGACAGATGTAGGGTACCATGCTGTAGGTGTTACTTGTCTGTGTACTTAAGAGTCTCATGAAATATAAAACCCCTTCACTATTAAATTTCAGTCTTATTTGAGGTTTATTTGAACTGGTTTTCCAATGTGTATTGTGTGTATAAAAATTGACTTTGTCCAAACTACTCATTTAATTGCTTCTGATTTCTTGGTTGGTACATCAAGTACTAGATGTGATAGTGTCCTGTGGGAAGTATAGTTCTGAAACAGCAGAGAAACTATTGTCAGAGTTTAATATACAACTTGTCAGAACAAGGACACTGATACTCCTGATCTCATTCAGGGATCCCTGAAAAGGTTTTTGATTAATCATGAAATTCTTTGTACCAGTAGGGGTTTTTAGAATATTTTTTTCTAAATATATTTTAGAAAATATATTTTAGAAATATATTTAGAAATATATATTTATATATATATATTAGAAATATATTAGAAAAATATATTTAGGAATATATTTTTCTTCTCTTTCATTTGCCACTCAATTACATTTTACTAAAGACATTATTTACAAAAACATTTTTAATTGTTTTAAAAATGTAAACTTTTCTATAATTTTTAGTACCATACTTTTAATACCATACAGTGACAGGTAACTTTTTTTTCTATACCCAAGAACAAAAGAAAAGGTCTGCTTAAGGGAACTCAATTTAACAAGCATGTATTAAATAAGTAACTAGCATTATGATAAATCCCATAGATGTACTTTTTCCAAAGATGAGATTAGCATATTAGTTTATGCTTACAAGGATATTTAGGAAAAGAAATGAAAAGGAATTGGAAAGTAATACTTTTAAAATGTTTCAAATTGGGGGTTTAGGTAAGCCTTGTTTAAAACTGTTACATAGGTAAATTTTATCTTCCTTTGCTCTCCTCATCTTTTTTAATATCATTTTCTCTCAGTTGTAGGCACATTTGTATAAACTAATTCACATTAGGGTGCTTTTTATTGAAATTACTAAATATCTGTTGTATGTCTATGGCCCTGTGGGACTACAAGATTGCTTTTATTGGCCTTCAGACTATCCCTCAAAGCACTGGAATTATCTGCAAACTTCTTCAAAGTGCAGAATCTCAGACTGACTACAATGGAATTCTCATATGAACATAATTCCTGTGTGGCTTGTAAACACATTAAAATTTGAGACATAATGGTCTAGAGCAGTGGTTCTCAAACTTGAACTTAATCAGATTCATTCACCTGTGGTGGTGGTGGGGTTGTTAGGAATCTGCGTTGAAGAACCTCTGATATATAAGGATATAAAAAGCCAAAAGCGATCTTGGTCTTTAAGTATTTGATAGTATAACGGGAAGCAACTTATCACACATGACTAGAGAACAATTGGGTGTACTCTGTGTGACCTTGACTTTCCCTTTTGAGAAGAGAAAAGGGAATGGAGTCAAGTTGTCAGGAGAAGTTCCATTGCCTCGGAACATGGTGGTGCCATGGATGGACCTGAGAAAGGGGGAAAGTATGGCAAATTTATAAGAAAAGAGGATATGTTTTATAGGCCATCAAAGTCCACAACACTGATAGCTGGAAATGCATGTTCTTAGAGCAGCTAAAGCTCAGAACTAAAATACTAAAAGCATCTTGAAGGTAGGAACCTTATGTGCCCTCTTTTCACCCTCACTGCTAGTGAAATGCCTGACACACAGCGGGTACGCAATAGCTTTCTGCTAACTTAATGAATAAAAGTCAAATGTGATCCTTGAAGCCATGATTCTTTGTAAATTTTCCCTTTTAGATGCATTTAGTCTTTGAAAGAAGACAACAAAGCATAACCAAAAAGATTAACCCCAAACTACAAGTCTTTAATAGTGGATTTTTAGGCCCCAAGGAAGCCAGAAAAAATATATATATTCTTGGTGAAAGACATTTAACTACACCGCCTATGAATGAAGCTGGTTCAGAGGGAACTCTATACACATTCATTTAGGTTTTTTGTTTTTCATGGGTTTTCAGAGCAAAAACTGTTAGCAATCTTAACTACCTTCAGAACCCTTTAAAAATAAAGCAGAACTGACCTCATGATTTTCCCATGATCACTATCAAAATGCACTAGGTGTCCTGCACGCAAAGTCTCCTCCAAGCCAGGAGAAAGCTGTTTATAGTGAGAGGTTTTATGGGGAGAAATGTGGTATCTAGTCAATCCTCCTATAAACCTCTGTCACCGTGTTTTGTTTCCAGTCTTTCTCCGAGCGCCCTGTTTATGTGCACAATGTTGGGTTTGCTTGGCCACTACCAGGCCCAGAGGGAATTCTTCTCCAATAAACTAAAGTTGGTGTCAGGTCAGTTTGCTCCATTCTTATTAAACTAATCCTTTCATCTTAAGGTAATATTTACTGATGTGGGAATCTTGTGACATGCCAAGACATTCTGTCTGGGTCTCTCAAAGTAACTAAATGATGACCAAATGTGATCAGCTTAGAAAAGAGTAGACAAAGGAGCAGAGGGCAGAGAGAGTCAGCAGCCCCCTGCCCACTGCACATGGTGGGAGTCACACGCATCATTGTACAGAGGTGGCTGTCATGTCCATGCTCCACACCTATAGATCATACTTTACTATTTTATCAGCATGTTGCAGTATATAAACAAACAACTGTGTAAAAATTAAATTAACCCTCAACCTCCTTATGGGGATTTCTGACTGGGTAAACAGCTTATCTCTCTACTCTGTTATAATTAAACAACTTTCACACTTAAAAACTCTGACCACATGACCTACCCCATGCACTCAAATGACTATCCCACTGTATCTTCTGAACCAGAATCCTCCACTCCTATTGTTTGGGGGCTACTATGAGAACAATCTGGAGCTCTTAAATATCTTATAGGGCAAGGATGAAGAGAAAACATTGGAAAATAAAACTAGCTTAGGACAGCTGACCCTAACTGTTTCCCCCATTAAGATATTGTATAACATATACACAGACATTTTTAAAGTATGAAATATAATATATACAGTCATCTGTTGCTTAATGACAGGGATATGTTCCTAGTTAGGTGATTTCATGGTTGTGTGAACATCATAGAGTGTACTTAAAGCTAGATGGCACAGCCTCCCACACACATAGTTACATAGCTGCTAGGCTACAAACCTGTACAACATGTTACTGTACTGAATACCATAGGCAAAGTATTTGTGTGTCTACATGTATCTAAATATAGAAAAAGTAAAGATATGGTATTATAATCTTATAGGACCACAATCGTATATGTGGTCCATCATTGACCAAAACTTTATGTAGCACATGACTGTAGATATACATTTCTAAATTATGAAATCAGATTAGCAAATAAAACTCTGAATTCTCTATCATAGAGATCATTTCTGGTTTGACCGAGAAGCCTTCACTGGATGTGCAAGTCCCATAATTCTTTTAGCCAGCTGGCCATTTGGGCTGTCCTTGTGATGGAAAACAAATGCTTTGTATGTGAGTCTCCTTTACTTTTGACAAGATAGACCAAATAATTTTTTCTGAGAAATGTTTTATTATGGGAGCTAGTTAGGCAATGGGACCCTGACACTCACCTGTATTCACAGGCATGCCCATGGCCTTTTCAAAGCCATTTGCTTGCTTTTATGAAAGCACAGACTGAATATTAAACCCAAGTAATACTAGAATATCGTTTGGTGTATTATTTTGCAGGGAACATAATTAAATCTCATCAGTATGCTACAGTAACACATTACTACATATCCTCCACATATGGGTGCATATTTTAATAAGGTTGAGATTTGGGATTATCACAATCAGTTTCAGAAGTACACATTATGCTCAGGAGTCTAGTATACCTGAGAACATGATACTCCCAACAGAAATTTATTTATTCCAAATGATCCATTAAGAAAGTAATAAAGTACTAGAAATGTTCCCAACTACTATGTAGCTAACAAATATTTTGGTACTTGTAGGTGAGCCCAAAAGACACTAGCATATGATTGCAGTGAAAGTTTTGTGTCCCAAGACCATTGGCTAAGGTCATTGATATCTTTTTAACCACACTTTTGAGGATTATTCAGATTTTGCTTTGTGGATTTATTTTCTTCTCTCAAGGAAGGAGGAAACATCTTATGCATCCATATATTCCTTTCACCCAATTGTAAGGATTTACTTATTTATAAGAAAAAACCATAAAGTATAAATAAAGTAAAAATTTACTTACTATTGAGGATCACTATGCATAAAAGATACTGAAGATATTTCAAACAAGCAACATTTTAAATCATCTCTGCATCATTTATTTATGGGGATTCCTTGAAGATAATTAGAAATTGCCTATTCTTTGTCTGTATAATCAACTAAACCTTGAACAGAACTTCAGAGCTTTTACAATTTCATAATTTAACCCAAATTTTACCATCTGGGGAATCCCAATGAATAAGCTACTTTTTATTATTTAGACTAAAAATTCTGCCCTGGAGCAAATCACAAGTCTCTAAGTAAAGCCAAAAATTATTCACTTACAATCTTACAAATAGAACAAATGGCAAAGAATGTTAGTATATGCAAAATGGCTTTTACAAATCTAAAGCTGACATCTTACTGACAACTTGCATATTCTTCTATGTTTTCCATTTCAGCAAATACCACCCCCATGCCTGTTACTCAATTCAGAACCTGGGAATCTGCCTTCGCTCCACTGCCCACATCCCACACCTAGATCCTATGGTTTCTATCCCCTAAATACTACTGACACCATGCCATCCAGGCCATCACTGACGCTTACCAGGGCTAATCCTCTAGTTTGCTCTGTCTTCAGGTTTTTTATCTCCTTTCAGCCATTCTCTACATATTAGCTACAAAGAATTTTTCTAAAATAAGTCTCATCACATCTCTTTCTGCTAAATAACCATTGAATAGCCTCTCGTTTTCCTCATGATAAATGCTGAATCCCATAACATGGCTCAAGTCTCTCTCATCCCACCTCCTTCCACCCACTCCAGACTCATCCCTTCACTCAGTCTTCTCATTTCTACCTCTTTATCCAACTGTATTTCCTTGATTCCCTCCAAATTAGGCTGGATGGCCTGTAAAAAGCACTAACAGTGGGATGTCAGTGAAAAAGGCAGAGGATAAAGCTTGGGATCCTTCTCCCATTCATCCCCCACAAATACAGTAATTCAATAATAACTCAAGAATAAGTTCTCTTTGTGAGAAATCCAGACACGAAGTAAAAGGCTCTTGCACCTTAGAAAATGCAAAAACAGACTTACTGAAGCCATCAGAGAGACTTGGGACACCCTCTCACCACAGTCCCTGCCCACAGATCCCACAAGGTCATGTGATTAGAAAGAGAACTTCTACCTCTCAACTTTGCCTAAGGTGGGGAGTGGTTGGTTGAAGGAAAAACTCCTATTTCTCTCTACTTATTTACATAGGACACTTTTGACACCAGATGTGGGTTTCCCATACCAAGTAATTCTAACACTAGCTACCTGGAATTAGCACAGACCCCACAAAAGACTGCCCATCACCCACCCTGACAACCCATTACTTCTCTCTACAGATTGAAGGTTCCCATAACCCCCTCCAAAGGATTTATCATTTGCTAAAACAGCTCATAGAACCCAGAAAAATAATTTGCTTACTAAATTACTGGCTTATTAAGAAAGACAGATTAAAGGATACAAATCAACAGCCAGATACAGAGATACATGGGGTGACATCTGAAGGGGTCCCAAGCACACGAGCTTCTGTTCCCATGGAGGTTTCAGGACTGCCACCCTCTGACACATGAATATGCTCCTTCCATCAGCCTGGAAGCTGTCTGAACCCCATCCATTTCAGTTGTTATTAGAGGCTACGATTTGTAGGTATGACTAATGAAACTATTCGCCACTAGTGATCAAGTCAATCTCCATCCTTCCTCTCCTCTCAGAGACTGGGATGGAGATGAAAGCTCCTGCCCTCTATACATGTGGTTGGTTCCTCTGGTAACCAACACCCATATTGTAGCCATATAAAGACTTGTCAAAATGCATCTGATTAATATAAATTTAAGTGTGCCTGAAAGGCCATGTTTTGAATTTTATCTTAGTCACTCTGGAGCTGTTTCTAGAACCAAGGACATAGCCCAGATAAAAGATAATCTTATTGCTGTACTCACTTAAGAAACTATAAAAGTTTTAAAAGCTGTGACCCAGAGCCTGTGGACAAAGACCAAACTATATATTTAATATTATATCACATTATCACTATAACTATTACTAAAAAAATTTTTTTAAATACACAATATAAACAGATGTAAAATGTGAAAACCACAACATAAATTGGAGGGGGAGAGGTTAAAGTATGGAATTTTTATGTGCTATTGAACTTATGAGTTTAAAATAGATTATTATGAATATGAGATAATGTATGTAAGCCTCATGGTAACCATATAAAAATCTATAAAAGTTTCACAAAGAAAAAGAGAAATAAATCAAAGCACATCAGTGAAATAAAACGCAAAGAAAAACATAGGAAAAAACAAATAAAAGAACCAACAAAACACTTAGCAAAATGGACATAGTAAGTCTTTCCCCATCAATAAATATAGTGCAACCTCTGTAACTTGACCACCCAAGGGACTGTAACAAACTGGTCAACATATAGAAGTGGTCAACATAAGGAACTAGGCCTATAGTACAGATACACACAGGTACTTTACTTTCTTGTTTAGCTTTTATTGGAGAATCTTTTTGCAGAGACTCCAAAAGAAGAGGATGTCAGGCATCTAATAACACAGTTAAAGTCATTTGCTGTGGAAAAAAAGCCCAGGGATGCTGAGTGGTAGCCAGCATTGAGAGTGTTTCTCCACTTATATTTGTAATAAGAATAAGAAACAGGGCAGCGCCTGTGGCTCAAAGGAGTAGGGCACAGGCCCCATATGTCCGAGTTGGCAGGTTCAAACCCAGCCCCGGCCAAAAACTGCAAAAAAAAAAAAAAAACAGATCAGGATTAACACTTTTTCAGAAAGAATGATTAAACCATGATAAAATGGTAAATGTATTTTTTGTATAATAGATTTTTCTGTTTTCTCTGGAAGTGAACTTGTACAAAATACATCTGTGAAATATTCTTTGGAAAGTTTTCTGTTCTTACATTTGTCACCCTTCATGAGATGGCTCCTGTCAGGCATTACCTTGAAAAAGAGTTTGCATTTTTCAGCATAAAAGATGTCATCATCATTGAAGCCTCCAGAGAAGTCTGGGAGCTTTTTGTTGAACTTTTTCTTAGTTTCCACTGGAACTTCATTGAATTCACCAAATGACACTTCCTGGCAGATCTTGGATTGCAGTTTAAACTTCTCAAGCCAATCACCTGATGCTTGGACATCTGCCACCCTGACTTCTTGTGCAAATCTTTTAGCAACTTGTTGAATCATTCACCCTGAAATTCAGGCATTAACTTCTCTAACTTGTTGAAACCAGTTAAATAAGCTTTATTCATTTTATCAAGGGAAGTTTTCCTCCTTTTCCACTGTAGGTCTATACTTCCCTTACCATATTTCTCCAAGTGCTCATATGTACATTTTTGGATGTTACTAACTGTGGTCCTGCTCACACCAAAATGTTCTGGCCTCTTTCTATGGCTGCTGCTTTGTAGAAAATGTAGACCAGTCTTTTCCTTTGATATCAGCTATTTAAGTTCTTCCCTTTGAGCCATTATATCTTGATTAACTGTAAAATTTTTTAGTAATTGTAGGATGTACCTACAATTCAGACCAACCCTTCATGTTTAAAATATCTTCTGCAACATGTGATGAACAATAAGACATTAGGCCTAATCCAACACATGATAATAATAAAATATGATAAAAGAACTTATACAAAAGATAAAATAATATAACTAAGAGGCAAAGCCCACACCTTCTACCTATTGGTGTAGAGTGGACTCAAGTGGTCAAATCATAGGGGGCAAATTAATGTCATGTGTCACAGTTCAAGTGGTCAAGATATAACTTACAGAGGTGGTCAATGTATAGAGGTCAGTCTTCTTTCCATTAAGTACATGTGGTACATGTCCAGTATATGAAACTCAGGTCAATTTAACGAGGTGGTCAATGTATAAAGGTGTCAACTATGGAGGTTCTATTGTAATTTATATGTAAATGGATTAAATCCCCCAATCTAAAGACATAGAGTAGTGTTATCAGATATTGTTCATTCTATCTAACTATATTCTTGCACCCATAAGCCATCACTACTTTATCCCCTCCTCAGCCACTAGTAACCATCATTCTACTCTCTGTCTTCATGAAATCAAATGATTTTAATATCTAGTTCCCACATAGGAGTGAGAATGTGCACATTGCATGCTTTTATCCAAACATCACCTGAACCCTATAAAGATATACAATTATTCCATACCCATAATAATTAAAAAGAAAAAAAATCATAGAGTGGTTGAATAAGTAAAAATAAATGCTATATGCAGTCTTTAAGAAACTCACTTTAGATTTAAGGACCCATGCTGACAATGAAGGAATAGAAAAAGATATTCCATGCAAATGACAATCAAAGGAGAGCATAGGTGACTTTACATGTATCAAAGAAAATAAACTTTAAATAAAAAATGGTCTAAGTGACAAACAAGGTCATCATACGATGATAAAATAGTCAATTTTCTAGAAAACTATAACAATTACATCAGAGCACCTAAATATATAAAGCAAACATTGAAATAACTAAAAAGAGAAGTACAAGCAATATAATAATAATAGGAGACTTTAATACCTCAGGTATTTAATAATGAACAGAACATCCAGACAGATCAATATGGTAACAACTATGGGTGTCCAAACTTTTGGCTTTCCTGCACCATGTTGGAAGAAGAATTGTCTTGGGCCACACATTACAGACACAAACACTAACAAAAGCTAATAAGAAAAAAAGGAGGTCTGTGCATCATTTTCATGATTCCTGCCAGTATATGCAAAAAAGTTCTCACATAATCTACACGTGGCCTGTGAGCCACAGGTTGGACACCCTTAGATGAATCTAACAAATAGATATATACAGAATTTTCCACCCAACAAGAGGAGACTGCATATTGTTTTCAAGCACACATGCTTCTCTCTACAAGACAGCAAGTCTTGACAAATTTAAAAAGATTAAAATCATATCATGTCTCTTTTCTACTCCCAATTGAATGAAATTAGAAATCAATAGCAAAAGGAAAACATGAAAAATCTCAAATGTATGATATTTAAATCATATGTTCTTGAGCAAACATTTGGCCAAAGAAAAAAAAATTAAGTTAACATATATCTTAAGACAAATAAAAATGAAAACACAGCATACTAAACCCTATACAGCAAATGTGTTAGTGAGTGAATTAATAGAAATAAATGCCTATGATTTAAAGAAAAATAAAGAACTCCAATAATCAACCTAATTTTGTACCTCAATGAACTAGAAAAAGAAGAAAAAAGGTAACCCAAAGTTAGCAGAAGAAAGGAAATATTGAATATTAGAGCAGACACAATAGCTAATTTGATTTTTGAAAAGATAAACAAATTGACAAAACCTTAGTTACACTGAGAAAAATAGAAAGAACACTCAAATAAATAAAATCAGATAAAAGGAAATATATTACAAGTGATGTCACAAAGATAAGAAGAATAAAAAGAAACTACTATGAAGAATTATTCAAGAGTAAAATGGATTACCTAGAAGAAATTGATAAATTGTTAAAAACACATAACACACTAACATTAAATCAAGAAGAGATAGAAAGTCTGAAGAGAACTGTAAGTAGCACAGAGGCTGAAGCAAGTAATCAAAAATCTTCCAACAAAGAAATTCCTGGACCAGATGGCTTTACTGATGAATTCTAGCAAACATTCAAGGCAGAATTAATGCCAGTCCTTTTCAAATTCTTCCAAAAAATTGAAAGAGAGAAAACACTTCCAAACTCATTTTATGAGGCCAAAGACACTACAGACACAGAAAATTACAGGCCAATATCCCTAATGAATATGGATGCAAAAATCCCCCACAAAATACTTGCAAATGAAATTCAACAGCACATTAAGAGGACCATAAATCATAACTAAGTGGGATTTATCCCTGGGGTTCAAAGATGTGTCAACATGAAGATCAATTAATAAGACATCCCACATTAACAGAAAAAAGAATTTTAAAAATTGCAACTGTCTCAACAGATGCAGAAAAAAGCATTTGACAACATTCAAAATTCTTTAATGATAAAAACTCTCAACAAACCAAGAATAAAAGGAAATCATCTAAACATAATAAAGGCTATTACATGAAAAGGCCACAGAAAACATCATGTTCAATGTCAAAGAAGCTTAGTCTTTTATTTAAGACTAGAAATAAGGCAAGGATGTCCACTCTCACTACTTCCATTCACTGTAGTACTGGAGTCCTTGCCGGAGCAGTTAGTCAAGAAGAAGAAATAAAAGGCATCAAGACCAGAATGGAAGTATATGTCTTTCAGTTCCTTGTTTAAGTTTATTCCTAAGTATTTTATTTTTTTCCATGCCATCCTAGAAGAGACTGTTTTCCTAAATGTCCTTGTTTACAGATGACATAATTTTTGTCTTAGTCTGGTCAGGCTACTGTAACAAAACACCAAAAGCTGAGTGGCTTAAACACAGCAGAAGTTTATTTCTTAGAACTCTGAAGACCAGGAAGTCCATTGTTTTGGGGAAAAACTGAGGCCCAGTGTGACCAAGCTGAACCTGAGCCTGCTCACCAGCTACTCAGCAAAGCCAAGCCCTGACAGTGGGACTTGTAGCGTGAGGAAGGAAGGTGTTTACTGCACAGTGCCAAGGAAGAAGAGCAGCAAGGACTCCCCTAATTTCTGGTAGCAGGGCCAGCTAGGTTCCTCGATTTCCCTTAAAGAAACTCAAAATTTTCCTTTGTTTTCATGCTTGGCACAGAGAGTCCGAAAGGTCCCTAAGAGGAGTCTGCTGCTCCCTCTCAATAGAGAAGCTAAAGGAATTGCCAAAGTTAACAATAAGTACCTCAGACCAGAGCCCAAATCACTGCTGTTTCATCATCAAAAAACTCCTTCTCTTTTATATTCATAAACATAAAAACATAATTTAAATTTCAGGACATTAGCATAGATAGAATGCAAATATCCATGACCAAATGATGATCTAGATCACATTTACATTTTATAAGAGAAGACTGCACAGTGAATTTATATGTTAAAAATGAATGTTTTGGTCTGCCCAACGATTTTGTGAGAATACTGTCATGTACTTAATTAAGCCAAGTTTTGAAGCGAGCAAATTTTTGAAATTTGAAAGCTGAATTGTTATTCATGCAAATAGCTATAACTTTATAACAGTCTGTTGGTCTAAAATAATTTGTTTCTGCTCAAGAAGTAGTTTATAGTTGTGAGATGCTTATATCATTTTTTTATTAAATCATGGCTATATACATTAATGTATTTATGGGGTACAATGTGCTGGTTTTATATACAATTTGGAATGCTTACATTAAACTGGTTAACATAGCCTTCACCTCACTTTCTTTCTTTTCTTTTCTTTTTCTTTTTTGCAGTTTTAGGCCAGGGCTGGGTTTGAACCTGCCACCTCCGGCATATGGGGTTGGCACCCCACTCCTTTGAGGCACAGGTGCCTCCCTCTCACTTTCTTAATTATTGCGTTAAGACACTTATACTCTATATAATAGATTTGCCATGTACCATTGCAAAATGCACCACAGGTGTGATCCCACCGATTGCCGTCCCTCCACCCATCCTTCCCTCTCCCCCCCCACCCTCCTTCATCTTGGGCTATAGTTGTGCACTTATATCATCCCATGTGGAACATGGGGAAAGAATTTTATTTGTCAAAGATAGAGCACATATCTGTCCCAACATAAGTCTCATCAGAACCAATTTGAACCATGTCATCTCTACCAGTGGTGACTTCAGGATTTGAAAATTTCTCAGGATCTTGTGAATGCATTTTGGGGACAAAGTGAGTGGATATTAAACTTATTACAAAATTCCCAAGGCACCCATTGAATGATGTCCAAAGTTAGATTGTCTTGGATTGATGATGATGATTATTATTATTATTATTATTATTATTTTGAACAGTCCATGAATTTCGTTATCCAGCTACATGTCTTCCAAATGATGAGCTACACTAGCAATGTTCATATAGGCAAGTTATTTTCTTTAAATGAAATAAAATTTGTCACCATAGAAAGTTGCTGTTTTCACAGACTTAGGAAAATTAAATCCGTTATGTATAGCAACATTTATAGCAGCTCAAACTTTAGAGACCACCATAGCCAGATTTTAAATTGAGCCTGAAACAGCTTGCCTCAAAGACTTCTCTTGAGTGGCCTAGTAAATTTATTTTTTTCTTCACAGGCCATCTACATAGTGAAGCAGAACAAACACACATCATTTCTTTTGAGTCTACTCCCTTGGGGCAAATTCATTCTCTGACTGAAATGGAACTTCAGTGGGTGTCTCAGACACTTGATCATTTGAAAGGAAGCAAAACATACACTCCCTGTTCAATATAAATTAGGTCACTGGCATTTTTATGCAATGATTTTATAAAAATATAGACATGACTGAAAATAAATTTATTTAAGTTCCACTCTGTAAAAAAGCACTCAAGGAAGCAGTTCAAAAAGTTTAAAACAGTGATTTCTTCTTTTTTCAATAAAAGTTATTCAAACATATTCAAATTCAAATTCAAACATGGGGTAAAACAATCAGAGAACCTAAGAGGCTATCTTAATTCAGATATATTTTATACGTGTGTAATAAAGACCCAAATTAGCATTGTCCAAAGCAAGATGGAAATTAGCTTTTTTCTCATGCAAACACTGAAGTTGGTAAGCATTACTAGTAAGAAGGTTCACAAGGTCATCCACAAGGTCATCCAGGATCCCAGGATCCCATCATGTTGTTCTCCCATCACTAGTGATGCCTCTGTCCACAAGATCTGAAATTGCTCATCTTCTCACCCCTATATTATGCATACTGTACGTAGTGTATATTCACAGTATTTATTCTAGTCATGTACCTAGTCAAAATGATGTAATCACTAGGGAAGAAGGGCACAAAGGATTTTAGAGGATATCTAAGAGTCTGTGCCCTAGATGTCATTTTAGACTAAAAAAAAATTTTAAATGATATATAAAATAATAAAAATTGAACTCTTTGATTGAAGAAGGGATATGGTGAAAGATTGGACTGCCACCCATGATTCTTCCTTTATTATCCATGAGGTTCCTCTAATAAAAATTAGAAACTACTGCTCTGGACATGGGCAGAAAACTGAAATGTAGATAAACTGAGAAGTAGATAAACGTAGCAGGTTGAGTGGGACATGTGGCTGGCAGGACCACCTGAAGACAATGTTCCCAGTCAGATCTACTGTGGCTTGCTGGACTTGTTGCCAGTCTATTGCTGCTTTGCACAACTCTGGGCCCAGAGTCACGAAACATTCTAGTTTTCCAAGAGAAGTCAGAAATCTATATTACACTGAAATTACCTGATTTTTTGAATTGGCTACTAATTAAAACATCTTGTGATATTATAAAGGTCAAAAACACATCTATAATCTAGATTTACTCAAGGGTCACTCAGTACAGTCTACACTCTTCTAGGCTAGTCATTTCATTTTCTGGACAAAGAAACAGAACCTAGAGTGGTTGAGTGACTGTCCTATGGTCACATAGATAGTGACACTTGTTCAGATATTTTTTATCTTTAAATTCAATACTTCTTACATTATAGGATCATAGAATGTCATTGTGAAGTTTACAATAAACAAATACAAAAAAAATTCTTTAAATGTAACCTAATTCTATGCTGTAATTTAGTGTTCAGCTTTGAAATGAAATATTGGACAGCAGGTCAAGTATGTGCTCTGTGTCTGACTCCCTCCAAATCCTGTAACTGGAGCAAGAGCTCTTGTATTTTCTCCCCTCCCAACTTATTTGCCAGAGCCCTGGCTGCCTGATCAGTAACACATGAGGTCAGGAACCATCAAAGGATTATCACTGGCAACCACCCAGTGGCTAATCTTCCCTTTTCCAGCACGGCCCATTTCATTACACACTCATATCCTATTGGTGACAGACTCATTGCAAAACACATTTTTCACTTTTCTGTGTATTTTTCTCTGTATGGTGTAAAGTTATATGATTAAAATTTTTTTGGATGAGAACTTTAAATATATAAAAATGAATAATATTTACCATCTAAATGCCTGAATGAAACTGAATTGTTCATAGCTTAGTCATATGGTCCTTGCATGAGCTTTTTCATGAATATTTCTATTCTTTAACAGATTATAGCAGAAAAAAATTTTTGAGTCAGGCATAAACAAATACCTCATACATTATTTCTACCTTATGTTGGGGTAGTTTAGGTTCAAAAATTAGATGAAGAGCTATGCTTATTTTCTGATTTTTTTTTAAGAATCTTTGCCTTGATCAATCTTTCCAACGCGAATGATTTTGTTTTGTTCCAATGAACGTTATCCTAAATATAGAGTTAAGAGGAAAGGCTGGAAATATAAGTAATCTATGCCTATATAATAAGCTTAAAAGATATAAGCTTTCAGATTTGAAGTTGCCTTAATTTAAAATATTTAGATCTCTCTCTCTCACCTAAGGTTTTGGTGTGGTTTCTATGACGCTAGCTGCTGGCAAAGGTAGTGTCTACTAGGGGACCCAGCTCAGAAAATACGAGTAAGGAGATGGGCTTGATTTGGCTGAGAAAATATAAAATTTTTCTACTCTCTATTTCTAATGTCTTAAGCCATCATACATTATTCATAGAATAAATGAGACCACAAGGAATGGTTCTAATCTCACTATTAGAAAAACAAAGATACAAACACACACTTCAAGCTGCTGTTTCCTGGTAACTTTCTGAAGTCTTACCATTTCCCCCTCTTCTTTCTTTATTGTTCATTCCCTCTCTCTCTTCTGTTTATTTCCATCATATTTCAATTTTTCATTTTTAAATTTCCCCTCAATATCCTCTCTAGTTCTGCTTTATTACTGTCAGTGAATTCCTAAAAAGGACAGTGTAAATTAATTATAAATTCTGTTTTCTTACAGATTTATCCAGTATTTATACAAATGTGTTCCTACAGAAAAGAGTTCTGACATACAAAAGTCTGACTATTAAGTTTGTGAAGTCATCCTAGAAAAAGTGCTGTATACTTCTTTGCTGAATATCACTATAGTCACCTTCAAAGTACTTGCCTTGGGAAGCTATGCACCAATGCCAGTGCCTAGGCCACCCTTCAAAGCAATGCGGAATTCTTTTTTTGGAGTGGCCATTGGAGGACCGACAAGTACAAGAACTTGCCACTGTTCTCTTACATTGGCAGCCCCATACTAACAACTGGGTAAGGTTTCATAACCTTGATATATCAGTGTCCCATAGCTGTGTTTGTGTCAATGTGTGGCAGTCTCTTGCTGAGTGGTGTTCATTATTATT
Source organism: Galagoides demidoff (assembly GCA_963574575.1). Taxonomy (NCBI): domain Eukaryota; kingdom Metazoa; phylum Chordata; class Mammalia; order Primates; family Galagidae; genus Galagoides; species Galagoides demidoff. The sequence goes on from CAUYQV010061543.1 coordinate 19,882, forward strand.
GTTTTGTATTTTTGTGTGCCATATTATGACAGCTTTATGGTTATTCCAGAAAAAGAGTTCCAAAATTGTTTTGAATGGTCAAATAGGCACTGGTGTCAGTGCATGGATTCCTAAGGGGAGTATTTTGAAGGTGACCATAGTGATATTTAGCAATAAAGTTAGCACTTTTTCTACGATGATGAGTTCACTAACTTAATTGTCACGCCTCATAAATACCATTGAAAAATTGTATTGAAGACAACAACAAACCTTTGCAAGTTACACTTTTTTATTTCAACATATTATGGGGCTACAGACGTTTTGTTACATAGATGCCTTTTATAACGTTTCAGGGCATTTAGTGTGCAATCCAGAATAGAGTACATTGTACTGGATAGGCTAAGTTTTTGCCTATTCCCCTTCCCTTCTGCCCCCTTATCCATTTCCAATGAACTTTACATTTCTTTGTGCCAGTGAGTGCCCATCAATTAGCTCCCAATTATTAGAGAATACATGTGGTGTTTGTTTTTCCATTCCTAAGATACTTCACTTAGAATAATGGTCTCCGGTTCCACTCAAGCTGCAATAAACATTATCTCATTCTTTTTTGTCTGTGGTATATATATATATACACAACTGCATTTTTATAATCCACTGTGATCCACTTGTGAGCACGTACATTGATTCCACACCTTTGCAATTCTTAATTGTGCTGTGATAAACATTTGCAGGTGCCTTTTCAATAAATTTTTTTCTCCTTTGGATAGATACCCAGTTGATGGATTCCCAGACTGAATGGTAAGTCTACAGTTAGTTCTTTGAGGAATCTCCTTGTTCTTTTCCACAGAAGTCCTACTAATTTACAGCCCCAACAACAGTGTATAAGTGTTTCTTTATCTCTCCATCCATGCTAGCATTGTTTTCTGACTTTTCAGTAAAGGCCATTCCAGTAGGGTAAGGTAGTGTTTCATCGTGGTTTCAATTTGCATTTCCCTGAGTATTAGTGATGTTGAGCATTTCTTCATGTGTTTTCTCGCCGTTCATTGATCTTCTTTTGAAAAACTTCTGTTCATGTCTGTTGCCCATTTTTTAATGAGGTTGGTTGTTTGTTCTTGCCCATTTGTTTGAGTTCTTTGTATGTTCTGAATATTAGCCCTTTATTGGATATATGATTTGTGAAAATTTTCTCTCATTCTGTAATTTGTCTATTTATTCTGTTGATTATTGAAGAATTTTTTAATTTAATAAAGTTCCATTTGTTGATTTTTGTTGTTGCTATAATTGCCATTGGGGTCTCATTCACAAGTTCTTTGCTTCAAATCTGGGTTTTCTATTATATTCTATTGGTCTTTGTCTCTACTTTTATACCAGCACCATGATGTTTGGTTACAACAGCCTTGTAGTGTAATTTGAAGTCCGGTAATGTGATGCCTCCATATTTATTCTTTTTGCTTAAGATACTTTGGCTATTTGGGCTCTTTTTTGGTTCCAAATGAAGTGTGAAATTATTTTTTCTAGATCTGTCAAATTTTCATGGGAATTGTATTGAATCTGTAAATCATTTGGGGCGATATGAATATATTGTTAATGCTGATTCTACCAATCCAGGAGCAAGGAGTGTTTCTCCATACATTTGCATCATTTGCAATTTCTTTCTTCAGTGTTTTATAGCTCTCCTTGTAGAGATATTTCACCTCCTTGGTTAAGTATATTCCTAAGTATTTTATTTTCTTCGAAGCTATTGTGAATGGTATTAAGTCTTTGATTTGACTCTCAGCTTGACTGTTATTACCATATTGAAATGCTACCAATTCATGAATATTGATTTTGTAACCCGAGACTTTGCTGAATTTATTTATCAGTTCAAGGAATTTCTTGGAGTCTTTGGGATTTTCTAGAATCCCACAGCCAACATCATACCGAATGGAGAAAAGCTGAAAGCATTCCCCCCTAAGAACTGGAACAAGACAAGTGAGTCCACTGTTATCACTTGTATTCAACACAGTACTGGAAGCCCCAGCCAGAGCAATCAGGCAAGAGAAAAAAATAAAAGATATTCAAATAGGGAAAGAAGAAGTCAAACTATTGCTTTTTGCTGATGATATGTTCTTGTATCTAGAATTTACATATATTTTTAACTGAGAGCTACTTTCTAATACATCAACCTTAACATCCAAGAAATGAAAATGTAGTATTGGTAAAAGTTTCGTACTTAATAATACATTTGAGAGGATTTTTTTCAGGTTTATATTATTACAATTACATTTTCTTTTTTCAGCTATTTTGTCTATAAAGTAAAGAGATCAGAGTAGAAAACCTTTTTCTAAAATCCTCAAGCTCTAAAAATCTGATTCTGTGAATTTATCTTTATGATAACACAGTTAGGCACTGAATTTTCAGCACCCTCCTACCAAAAAACAGAAAAAGTGAATAAAATGTCACAGACCTCTGGATGTGGTGGCTCACATCTGTAATCCTAATGCTCTGGGAGGTGAGGCAGGTGAATTGCTTGAACTCAGGATTTCGAGACCAATCTGAGCAAGAGCAAGACTCCATCTCCTACTGAAAAATAGAAAAACTAGCCAGGCATTATGGCAGATGCCTATAGTCCAACCTACTCAGGAGTCTGAAGCAAGTGGAAAATTTGAGCCCAGAAGTTTGAGGTTGCTGTGAGCTATGACATCATTGCACTCTAGAGTAAGATTTGGTCTCAAGAAAAAGAATGTCACAGACCAAAAAATGTCCTCAAGCTAAACTTTTTATTTTATTCAACTAATACGCATCAGTACTTTCTTACTATTTATCTATGGCTGGAGTGACCATACATCCTGGTTATGCCTCTTGTGGCATCCTGCTTATGTAGTAATGGTAGCCTCTTTCTCTGTCAAACATGTCCTGGTTTGAACAATTAATGATATGACCACTCTGTTTGTGGCTCATGCTTATTCTGATTGGCCATAGCTTGGTCAGTGCCCAAGCAATACCAATTATTAAATATTTTTAACATCATATATGCCTATGAGGTAATTGAGGCTTGGAAAGGTGGCATGATTTCTTTTCCTATAAACTGAATTAAATTTAAATGTGTAAGTTCTTAGAATAAGAAAAGTGAGCAGGACAAGGTAAAACAGAGCCTGTATCTCCCTCTGGGGGATGACCTGGAAAGAGGAGAAGGACCTTGGCCATTCTAATTCTCACTGGTGATCTTTCCTCAGTATCACCCTCTCCCATCTGTACTCTCTCCTTTTTTTTTTTCCATGTTCAGTCACTATAAAAAATTTTTTTCCTTACTCTTCTTCCCTTTCTAACCCCACAGGAACTTAAGATACTAACCTAGTCACATGAAATTGTCACACACATTTTCTGTTCAAAGATGGAAACTCTAGCTGTTGTCCCTTCTTTACAAGAGCATCCTCCACTGATTTGCAGATGATTTTAGAAAGAAATGTCTTCTATCTGACCAGCCATAGACTTCCCTCAAAGAATACATTTCCTTGAAAGGCAAGCCAAGAAAATCAAGTTCTATAGTTAAGAATTATCCTGGCCAAATCCATATGACTCTTCTTCTTAGACCTAAAGGATAATGAAAATTGTATCATACAATTATTTGGTGAAGAGAGCAAGAGAGCAGATTTCTGCCAAAGAATACTTAATAGAATTAGTGCCAATTGAATTTGCTTGGTAAGAAAATCTGTGCATACATTAAGGATAAAGTGCCTGCCAAGGAGAATTTCTTGTAGTTTGTTTGTTTGTTTGTTTTTGTCCTTCTCTAGGAAACTTACAGAATTAGAATCTAGAATTTGGAGCCATAGATTAGTGAGTCCCTATCAGTGTTTCATCTATGATTTCCTTCAGATAAATGCAGAGTTGGAGTAGTTCAGACTGGGATTTCACAGTGTAATTTTCACCTTAATAAATACTGTCTTTAAAGGTTTCCTCATCTTTTGTGTATTTATTGGCACCCATAGAAAAAATCTTTTGAAAAACACAGTGAAAACTGGAAGGAGTTGAATATTCATCAACAAACTCAAGAACAAATAATAATATTAGTTACCATAGTGAACACTTACCACATATATTGGTAAACCCTTTAATTGAATATTCACTCTGAAACTTAAGCAGAACCTATGTGCACAATTGATTTGTGGTATAGGAAAATTTAATGTCAGACTACTGACATAAGAAGAAGCACATTTTGAAAAATTTTTCTTCTGCTTTGAAGTAAACAACACATCAGTCACTGTTATAAAACCTGTAAAACCAAATCACATATGATATCTTTTCTCATGAGATGATCTTAGTTTGTGCCTCAAGATATTATGTTTCCAAGACTAAGATACTGAGTTAGGTGAGGAATTTCTTAAAAGGAGACTTCTCAACAGCCTCAGTCAATAATCACAAGTTTAAGTTTCAAAATGGAATCAGCAATTAAAGGAGTTTTTTGGTATTCCTCAACGCTATAAGTCTCAAAAATTGCCCTTTGGGGGGTATTATCTTAAATCAGAGTTATTCAAGGCGTCGGTGTAAAAACTGCAAGCTACTCATCAGTAACAAGACAATGAACTTCAGACAATGCAAACCTACATATTGCTTTTTTTTACTAAGAACACCTTGCTACCAATTTTTTTGAAGCCCACTGGATTAAATAGTGTCTTTAAGGAAGTAGTTGGTCTACATATTGGTGCTAGTTCCTCATTTAATTGCAACAGAATAGCAAAGTTTGCAAACTAACGATGGTTTACACAGCACAGTTTGAGTACTATGTTGTTAAATGCCAAGTTTTTGCATCACTTAGAAATTGTATTCAGCTGCTAAAAACAGAGACCCAACTATAGAAACTTAACTGATCTACATACTGTTTCTGCCTAGCAATCAAACCTTCCAAAAACAGAGAGCAAATACTGAGACCCCAGTACAGCACCACCTCTGCACCACCCAGTACAGAGACCAATGTGGTGGAAAGTCCTTTCATCCAGGAAAACTTAATAACTTACCTTAATTAGAATCAATACACATTTTCACTGAGATTCCCTTTCTTGCTTGCAGGACCTTAGCCAGGACTATTTCTACTTGTTTATAGAATGTTTGGCTTTGGGACTTGGGATCCAAAATAGGATTACAGAGGACAAAAGGGCACTTACAAGCAAAGGAGGTGAGGCAGTGGGAACACGATCGTGGGGTCTAGTAGAGCAATATTTCTTGGAAATGGAATTTCTCAGAATGGAATTTCTAGGTGCATTAATACATCAAAGACTGACAGTTCAAAAAGCAAAGATGATATACCTTTCATATAAGCTCTACAGCTTCAGCTATAAATGAAACTGCCTTCATTACTAACCATACGGGTGTCTTGGGCAAGTTGCTTAGTTCTCTGCTTCTTTTCTCTTCTGTAAAATGATAAATGTTATTGATCCACCCACACAGAGTTGTCATGAGGATTAAACCCCTTGGTATATAGAAAGTATTTCCCATGGTGGCTGACAGAGAAGACACACTCATATACTTTAGCTCTCAATACAAATACAATGAACATGCAAATGTGAGCAAATCAAACAAGTGTATTTCACTTTTATATTACATGGAAGTCAATATTAACCATGGGACATAAAATACGCCGAACACCTAAAAGGGTAGAAAATTTGCCTATTGTAATTAGTTAACTCATACCAATTCAGCCCCAAGAAACAGTTTCCTACTGTTAAAAAGAGAAAATTCTAAATATAAAGTTGTTTAAACTTTCTACTATCCACTGAATCAATATACGTCAGAATATCAGACAGGACTTGACCCATTGTTTTGTCTCCACCTACCAGTTTTCTAAAACCTCTTCTCTGACAGTCCAGGCCCCAGCCAGAGTGTTTTCCACTCGCCTTTCCCTGCTCTTTTCTGACATGTAGTTACATTTTCATTAGTTATTTATCTCTTCTTTTCAAACCTCATGGTATCTTACCCTTGTTAGATATAATACAATTCTTGGAATCCATGTCCCAACATAACACTGCCAGCAGAATTGAGTTACAGAAATTTGCTTTTAGTTCTCCTGATAGCTAAAAACAAAATAAGAATTTAAGAGCATATTAAAACAGTACCTTCTAGCAGGTTAGTGGTTGCAAAATAAGAATCAGATTAAAATGTGCTTCATACCTTACATTCATCAAAACCTCTGAATAATTGTTCTCTCTTTAATTAATAAAAATATTTAAATTTTTCCTTTAAGAAGCCCTTTATCTGCTCTGTAAAATATGTGTAGAATCAAATTTGATTATCTCTGACTTTTCCATCTTCTGTTTATCTTATAGTTTCCATTTCAATATGTTAAAAGCCTACATCAAGTATGTTCTTCAAGATTAAGATTTTTCCTCCTGCATTAGAAACAATTTTCCTAATATTCTAACCATGTGAGCACAAGCCAACCAACTGCTCAATTTTCACAAATTCACTTACAAGGGCACGTCCACCGTGGCTTCATTTATCTCCATTAGCTTCTCTCTGCATCTGCTTTTCTCCAGCTCCCTTTCCGTGCCTCTCATTCACATTCCCATTGCCACACTCTATTTTAATTCAGCCAGCTTGAAACATCACAGCACCTTTTTACCCAGGCAACATAGCTTCTCATTTCTGTAATATGCACTTTTTTCTCTTTTAATAAAATCTTGGCCTGCTTAACTGTATTTCTGGAACGTCAATCCAGAAGTTCTTGTTATTTTTTTCCAGTTATTTCTTCCTAAATATATCCACATTTACTCTTAAAGTTTACATCATCCTCTCACATCCCTAGAAAGAATGATTAGAAATACCTAAATAGAGTAATTCTTAGTCATTTGATAATCAAAATCCCCATAGCACATCCGCAGGCAGCCCAGGCTAATTTAGCTTTTGAATCTTTTTCTGACAATAAAATATAGCTGAAGAAACTGTGCTGTCGGGTTTCACGGCTTTGAACAGGTGTGCTCTCTCCCACGAAGGCCTTCCCTTTCCTTCCTCAGATCTCAGAACATATGATAAGGGTCTGAAGGAAAATAAGCCCTCACGTCCCACTAACAAATACACCTTAACTAGTTCTCTTTGCCCATATTTCCTTTGACTTTATTCTTTCCTTTGTTCTCTTTTTAAGCATTAATTGTCCCTCTCCTGGATTGTTCTAGCTGATGTGAATTCTTACTAATGCCAGGCTTCTGTTTTGATATTACACGTCAGCTAGAACAATCCCGGAGAGGGACAATTAATGCTTAAAAAGAGAACAAGGGAAAGAATAGCACTTCCATTTTTAGTATGGACCACACTGCTGTATATTTCCTGTAACAATACTGCTAGATCTGTGTGTGCACAGATGATCATTCCGGCTCATCAGCAGACGGGCTGGTTCTTCTTTCACATCTTGCTCACTCCCTGTACAAATGCTGGCAATGCAGCTATTACTGAATAAGTATTTAAATATGCATTGGTCACTTATCCACTCATCAAGCATTTACTGAGCACCTGTTCAGGGTCACTCACTGCACTAGCTGCTGGTATACTCAGATCAATCAAGTGGCCCTAATTTGATTGATCCAAGTCATCCATCAATTCCCAACCACTCATAGCCTGAAGAGAAAAGAAAAACAAGAAAATAGGTAGTTACAACATAGAATGAAACATCTACAAGAAGACATGGAATTATAAAAGAAGAACCCCTAAATCAGTGTAAAAAGAGAGTGGAAAAGGAAAAAGAAAGACCAGTAGAACTGAAATAGGCAGAAGAAAAGGGGAATCAAGCACTCCAGGACAAACAAAGACGGGGATACTGGACTGCTGGGGCCATGCACATGCCTCCATGCAGCTGCAGAAAAAGAAGGTGGAGGAATCGTGCGAGGCCCAGCTAGGAAGGCAGCAAGAGCCAGATCATGGACCTTGTGTGGTGAGTCGAAGGCTTTGCCCTTGTCTATGACTGTAGGCCCTGGAAAGTAGTTCCTGGTTTTGTGTGCTTCTCAGACGCCTGCTTTCCAATACTTGAAACTCCTCAGATTCTAGGATGTATCTTCAATCTCACACTCCACCTCTCAAGATTATCTCAAGTACCACTGCCAGACTGTCTGTTTTCTTGCATCTTCTTTTTGACACCTCTGCTTTAAAATCCTCAGTGTTTGGTCACCAACCAAATACAGCAGAAGGCCTGTACGATGTGGCCCCATGTGGGTCTACACTGTCGGTGCCCACTTGTCCCCTGAGCACACTGTCTAAGGATGGGTGGTCTGGTTTCCAGACTCCGCGCCCTGCCTCCAGCAGTTCCTCTCACATCCTCCTACTCTGTGTGCTCAAACCTTTCGATTCTTAAAGACCTGCCTCCAGTGTTAGTTCGTCTTCTTAGAATCAACTATGTATTTTATTTCTATTATTGTTCAGCATTTAGTGTACTCTGTTCTGTAGCTTTATGTATTTATTTTAGTCATCTGACAAAAGTGATCGTTCTCTGATGGTCAGAGCTGCATCTCAGCCACCTTTTTTATTTCACATAACACACAGCATCGTTTCCTGAGCAACAGTGCAGCTTAACATTAAACTGGGACACCCTAAATTGCCAGCTTTCACTAATGAAGCTCAGTTAATCTGCTCTTTTCTTCCTAAATTATCACAGTCATTACTTTATCCCCCTCAAATTTATTTTGTTATTTACAAAGATGGTAGAGGCTGATGTCTTATCTCTATTTTATTTTGAAAAATTAGTAATAGGAAATTAACAAATTTACGTGATTTGACACTGGAATCTAAGCTGTGGATACCAACTCCATGTTTGCTTGGACTATACTAGATCTAAGATTCTTTTCCTTGAATATTAAAAGGTAAGCTTTTAAAAAAATGTTGAGGATTATTTTACTACTACCAATCATCACTATTGGGAGGATAAACAGTTGAAAGTTGTTAAATGTTAGTAAAAATAAGCTAATTGTTTTCTAATTTTGTAATTAAGAGATATGATGACTTCAGTTAAAGGGATAGGAAGTTAAGAGTTAGTTTGGAGTGTTCTAAATTAATTGTATCTGCTTTGGGTTAGTTTGCTGAAGATCAGTTTATTCACAGCTGTTTCACTACACACCAAACCCACCTTACAGCTCTGGGAAACTTTTTTGCAATAATTTGAGGGCAGAGTCAAAGATGGAATATAGGCCCACCAAGATAGAGAAGGTCATAAACTGCATTTAAGAAAAATACCAACTATTTACTAATAAAGCCTTAAGCATTTGAGGAATACTAGGCATTCACACTATAAAGTGTGCATGATATTAGCATCCGGATAAATTAAACAAATAAATCCCTAGAAAAATGGCTGAGGTAAAAAGGCAATATTGAAATTAAAACTTCTGAAGTCTTCCATCACTCACCAATGTTGGCAAAATGACTTTTTAGACATTGATTTTCAGTGATTTGTTCTGTTACCAGTTTGGAGAAGCATTTGGCCTCAGCTGTTTACACAAATTTCTTCTATCAAGGTTCTGGGTTTGTATATGGGCACCATAGCTGATCCATGGCCTTAGTATGTAACTTAACTATCCTAACTAGTATTTCTTCTTCTGACTGATATCCTTCTTTCAAGATTTAAAGTTCTATAAAGGTTGTGACCACACCCCACATCTTGTGACTCTATTCCCAATATCTTGCACACTGTTTTATACTTGTATCCAGTGATGACAGCAGGGTATCCACCAGTGAGTGGATGTTAGGGGGATTCTCAGAAATTCCTCCTAATAATCATTCAATTGCTTTATCTTCATGTAAACTATGTCACCATTACAACTAAATTAAACTTATTCTGGTGTGGAATAGAGTTTACCTACTCTATTCTAATACCATCCGACCTGACTAAAGATTTCCTTAAGTGGCAATTAGGAAAGGAACCATAAATTATCCCTCAAAATCCTACTGTCCCATTGAATAATTTTTATATAACAAACTTTGAATTGTGAGACATTTCCATCATTGATAATGTTAACTTTTAGTAAGAATTTGAATTATTTTAGCCATTTGTTCTTTCTGTTTTGCATCTTTGATGAAGCAAAGCCCAACCAGAAAGCAGAAATCTCAAGCTACAAGAGGGCTCCTGGCAATTTTATTATTTTAGAAATATATTTCTTTCAATATTATGACCCCTAGATGGCCTACCCTCACCTCTGATCTGCAGAAAGGAAAGTTGTATCATACTTGGTGTCTGAGATTCCTCTCCTGCACTTCCCTGTTCCTGAACTATTCTATAGTTACCTCCTAGGTACCTCCTTGATTCTCAGCCCTGAAAGTTTCTACTTTGTTTTGACTTTGTACTGTTTTCTGAATCTCATAAACTTGTCATTGAAGCTTCTTGTGAAATCTGATTAATGCCCATTGTTCTAAGCTGTACTTTGTTTATGTTATCATAGCATTTTCTATATTATATTTTAGCTATACTTGCATCTTACTTGTCCATAAGATTCTGAACATTCTTTCTGTTAATAATTTTTTTTGAGACAGAGTCTCATTCTATCATCCTTGGTAGAATGCCAAGGCTTCCTCATAGTTCAGAGCAACCACAGTCTCTTGGGCTCGACAGATCCTCTTGCCTCAGCCTCCTGAGCAGCTGGGACTACAAGTGCCCACTATGATGCCCAGCTAGTTTTTTTCTATTTGGGGGTGGGCATATATATATATATTTTTTTTTTTTTGACCGGGGCTGGGTTTGAACCTGCCACCTCTGGTGTATGGGGCTGGTGCCCTACCTTTTTGAGCCACAGGCACTGCCCTTCTTTTCTATTTTTAATAGAAATGGTGGTCTCGCTCTTGTTCAGGCTAGTCTCAAACTCCTAAACTCCAGCAATCCATCTACCTTGGCCTCCTAGAGTGTTAGGATTATAGGCATGAACCACCACATTTGTCCTGATACTAAGCATTCTTTTTGCCCTTTATCCTAACAGACAGTTGTGTCTCCTAAAATATGCTTTCACACTAAGAAGATTCACCTGTGATGAATGAAATGACTAGATTCCCAAAATCCATAAAATGTATTCTAATCACATCTTAAACTACTACAACATCAGCTCTCTGAGAGTAAGGAGCTTCTTTGTTTGCTTATCATCACAAGTTGGCCCTTCATGTCCATGAGTTCTATGCCTACGTATTCAACCAACCACAGATCGAAGGTAATTGTGTCTATACTGAACATATACAGATTATCATTATTCCCTCAACCTATGGTCCCCAACCCTAGGCCTCAACTGGTACTGGTCCCTAGCCTGTGAGGAACTGGTTCCTCCTCCTCCCACTACCAGGGACCATAGGAAGTTAACCACATGTCACCTCTTTGGTGTTTACAGCTGCTCCCATTGCTTGGATCATGGTCTGAGCTTCCTACCACCTCCTGTCAGATCAGTGGCTGCATTAGATTCTCATAGGAGAGTGCACCCTACTATAAACTTCTCAGGTGAAGGATCTGGGCTACACCCTCCTTGTGAGAATCTAATGCCTGATGACCCAAGGTGGAGCTGAGGTGGTGATGATAGCGCTGGGACTGCCTAGTTGCAGGAAAACAAGTATAGGTCTTTCACTGATTCTGCACTGTGATGAGTCATATAATCATTTCATTATGTATTACAGTATAATAAGAAAGGATCAAAACACCTTGTATTTTGACCATCACTTCATATTTCTGTTAAACAGAAATAAAGTATACAATAAGTGTGATGTGCTTGAACTATCTCAAAACCACCTCCCCTCCCACAGCCTATGGAAAAACTATCTTCCAGGACACTGTTTACTGGTGCAAAAGAGTTAGGGATTGCTGCCCTAAACAATACAAGTGTAAGAAATTACATTGTAAATAAACATAGCATTTACATTGTACTAAGTACTATAAATAACTGGAGATAAAGTATGCAGGAGGATATGCACAGGTGATATGCAAATACTAGGCCATTTTGTGTCATGAACTTGAGCATCCATGGATTTTGGTATCTGAGGATGGTCCTGGAGCCAATCCCCCATGGATACTGAAGGATGACCCTACTTTGTTAATGTGTGTGTGACACTGTGACAGGAACAGTGTTATGTGGATATTTTTAGATATTTATAAAGACTACAACATTCCTTTCCAGTCTTAGAGACAAACTAGTCTAAGATTTTTATATGGTAGTGATTTTTTAAATTTTTCATTCATGGTGGTTTTATAGCAGTGTTTTCAACCTTCCTAATGCTGCAGTCCTTTAATACAGTTCCTATAGATCGCGACCCACAGTTGAGAACCACTGTTTTATAGAAAACATACATATTTGAATATGCAAACAGTCATTATTCTTTAAAGCTTTACAGGTTCTGAGCTTTCTACCTACAAAGTTACTGCTGTTCCCACATGGAAACCTAAGCAGCTGCTGTTAACATGGGTATAACAGAGTATTCTGGGCTGGCATCATGCTACACATCCCTTAGGATGACTTGAAGAGTTAGACCACACCACTGCCACGAGGTTTCCTAAGTGCTCCAAGCAGTCCACTCTGTTTCTTAACATGGGGTGTCCACAAGCCCTGATTTGTGCAGGGTTCAAGAGCTCTGCAGAAAAGAATTCAACCCTTGTCAACAACTGAGGTTTGGATGTGTGCCAATTCTATGGAACTAGGATTCCTAGAAAAGACCAGATTAGAGAAAGAGACAGTAGGACACTGAAAAGAAAACTGCCCAAGGGGAAGCCAAGTCTGGCCACTTGGGCAGTATGAGAAGAAGTTGCCTACCAAGGACTGTGTATGCCCCCAGGGCTGAGGTTGGGAAGAGGGGAGTAGAGTTGCTGAGGGCCTACAGTGATCAGGCAGTGAGGATGGTAACAGATTATCAGTGCTCCCTGGGGAAAAAAAGATTCATGGACCAGCAGATACAAGAGCACAGTTACTCTAATTATGCATGGGTTTCTCCCTGGTGGAAGCTTAATGTGAGGAGAAAGACTGAATTTCCAATGAGAAAGTAATCAGAGCCCTGGTTCCCACCTCCAACCCACCTCCAGCTAGAGGAAATAAAAGTTGCATGAGTAAGTAGTAGCATTAAGTGGAAAGGAAAGGAACGCAATTTTTAAATTATTATTATTTTAAAATATTAAGGGGGTGCAAATGTTTTTGCTACATGGATACCTTTTATAATGTTTAAGTTGGAGATTCTAGTGTGTCCATCACCTAAATAGTGTTCATTGTCCCCAAAAGGTACGTTTTTACCCATCTGCTCTTCTCCTGCCTACTTGTTTCCAACCTTTATATCTTTTTGTGCCCATGTATGCTCACTGATAAGTTCCCAATTATTAGTACATGTGGTTGTTGTTTTTCTATTCCTGAGTTACTTCACTTACTATAATATTCTCCAATTCCACCCAAGTTGCTGCAAAAGACATTATTTCATTCTTTTTCATGGCTGAGCAGTACTCCATTGTGGGGAGATACACACATACACACATACACACACACCACATTTTCTTAATCCACTCATGAATTGATGGGTACTTAGGTTGATTCCACATCTTTGCAATTGTGTATTGAGCTTCAATAAACATTCCAGTGTAAATGCCTTTTTGATAAAACAACTTCTTTTTTTCTTGAGTAGATACCAGTAGTGGGATTGCTAGGTTGAAATGGTACATTTATATTTATTTCTTTGAGGAATCTCCATACTGTTTTTCATAGAGGATGTACTAATTTGCAGTCCTATCAACAATGTATTCCTTTCTCTCTGCATCCTTGCCAGCATCCACTGTTTTTTGACTTTCTAATAAAGACTATTCTTACAGCAATAAGGTAGTATTTCACTGTGGTTTTAATTTACATTTCCCTGATGATTAGAGATGATGAGCATTTGTTCATATGTTTGTTGGCCATTCATCTACCTTCTTTTTAAAAACTTCTGCTCATGTCATTTGCCTACTTCTTAATGGGGCTGTTTATTTTCTTCTTCCTGGTTTGTTTGAGTTCTTTCTAGATTCTGGATATTAGCAAAGGAAAAAAACATCTCATGCTCATGGATTGGTAGAATAAACGTTGTTAAAATGTCCTTACTACCCAAAGTGATTTATAGAATCAACACAATCCCCATCAAAATACCAATGTCATATTTCACAGACTTACAAAACTAATTTTACACCTCATTTGGAACCAAAAAGAACATGGATAGCCAAGGAACTCTTAAGCAAAAAGAACAAATCTGAAAGCATTACATTACCAGATTTCAAATTATACCACAAGGCTATAATAACCAAAACAGCATGGTGCCAATAGAGACACAGACCAATAGAACAGGATAGAAAACCCAGATTTAAAACCACTAACCTAAAAAAAAATAATAATAAAACCACTAACCTACAACCAACTGATCTCCAACAAAGCAGACAGTAACACAATGATCAATAGGATGGACACCCTATTCAATACATGGTGCTAAAAAATTGGATAGCCACATGTGAAGAATGAAACAGGACCCTTATTACTCACCATATACAAAAATTATTTCAAGATGGTTAAAAGCCTTAAATGTAAAGGATAAAACCATAAAAATAGTTAAATAGAAGAAAATGAAGGAAAAATTTTTCATCTCAGGCAAATAATTTATGATATGACTAAGACCCCAAAGTCAATTACGGCAACAGCAAAAATAAATAAATAGGGATTGATTAAATGACAAAGCATTTGCACAGCAAAGAAGATAATCAACAAAGTAAATAGACAACCTACAGAATGGGAGAGAATATTTGCAAGATATATATCTGATAAAGGAAACACAACTTCTACAAATTCTAGTCACCAATTCAACTTCTAGCAGCCTATAAAAATGTAGACTCGTATAAAAAGAAAAACAACATGTATTTGAAAAACTCTATGTCCTCACACTTGTGGGGGAAGATGAAGGGATGCAAATCTTTTCTGGCCAAGATTGTAAATTGAAGGGCAGTGCTACTTAACTTCACCCACAGGGGGACATATATTTCAGGATTACTTAACACAAGTGTGTTAATGCCACTAAGAGGAGTGACTTGCAACTCCTTAGGGCCTTAAAAAGAAGTGATGTGTCCAAGTTCCAAGACAGCAGAGAGGAAAGGGTTCAGAAGGCATGAGGCCTAGAGTAATGGGCACAAGAAACTGGAAATAACAATCACTACCACTAGCTGTATATGTTCCATGTTTTATGTTCTTTGCATATAATATATTCATTCACTCCTTTAATCCTCCCAGTTCTGTGCGGTAAGGATTATTATTATACCCCCATTTTACAGGTAAGGGAATTAGAGCAAAGAAAGGCTGAATAGCTTGCCCAAAGTCACACAGGTAGTAAGTAGCAGAGCTGAGATTCAAACCCAGATGGTCAGGCTCCATAGTCTGTGCTCCTGTGCCCAGCACCCTCCTGCTGCTGGGCAACACCTGTTAGCACCTGTAGGCCCAGTGCCCTTGTAAGCACTCTGAGTAGATTAACACATTTGAGGTCATAAGTAAAGATAAGAATAGTGGAAAATAAAATGTATCCAGGGCTTCTTGTATTCAGAGATCAGCTTTAAAAAGAAATTAACTGTGATTTGCTATTCTCCACTACTGAAAAATGTAATTTCATAAGAAAATATAGTAATATGAAGAAAAGCATGGATACAATAAAGATCTTAACTTATGAAATTATAGTATTTCAATGTTGAAAACAATAATTGGGTTTGTATCACTAAGTACTAGAATACTATAGAACTGCTGTCCCCAGTACCTGGGCCACAGAGTGGTACCAGCCCATGGCCTGTTAAAACTGGACTGCAGAGCAGATGAGTGGTGGGTGATTGAGCAAAGCTTCATCTGCTTTTATAGACACTCCCCATCACTGGCATTACCATCTGAGCTCCACCTCCTGTCAGAGCAGCGGCAGCATTAGATTCTCATAGGAGCACAAACACTACTATAAACTGCGCACATAAGGGGCCTAGATTGTGTGTTGTTATGAGACAATGCATGATGATCTGAGGGGATGCTGAGGCAGTGGAGCTAGCACTGGGGAGCAGCTGCAAATATAGACCATCAGCAACAGAGAAGGCTGACTGCACAGAGACCATAATAAACCAACTGCTTCCAGACTCATATCAAAACCTTATCAGCGAATGGCAAGTCACACCAGCCTGCATCTGATGGCATAGTCTCCATCTTTTCTCATGGCTGAATAATACTCCATGATACACATATGCCACAGTTTGTTGATCCATTCATGAGTAAATGTGCACTTGGGCTACTTCCACATCATGGCAATCGTGAATTGAGCTGCAGTAAACATTTCGGTGCAAATGTCCTTGTGGTAAAATGATTTTTGTTCTTCTAGCTAGATACCTAGTAATGGGATTGCAGGATCGAATGGATAGTTGACTCTTAGTTCTTCAAGGATTTTCCCTACTTCTCTCCATAAAGTTTACATTAGCTTACAATCCCGCCAGCAGTGCAAAAGTGTTCCATTCTCTCCACATCCATGCTAGCATCTATAGTTTTGAGAATATGTGATGTGGGCTAATCTCACTGGAGTTAGGTGATGCCTCAGAGTGGTTTTGGTTTATATTTCCCTCATGATTAGGGAAAATGGGCATTTTTTTCCATGTGTTTGTGTCTGTCTTCTTTAGAGAACTTTTGATTCAAGTCTCTTTCCCACTTATAAATGGGGTTGTTTGCTCCTTTCTTGTTGATTAATTTGAGTTCTCTGTAGATTCTACTTATCAGCCCTTTCTCAGATTCATAACATTCAAATATCTTCTCCTATTTCAAAGGCTATCTGCTTGCTTTAGTTGCAGTGCCCTTAGCTATGCAGAAGTTTTTAGCTTGATCATCCCATTTATTTATTTTTGGTGTTGCCAAGAAGGTCTTCTTCAAAAATCTTTTCTAAGGCAAGTTTTTTCAAGCATTTCTCATGGTCTCTTTTAGCATTTGTATTGTTTCATGTCTTAAATTTAAATCTTTTATCTAGCAAGAGTCAATTTTTTCAATGGTGTGACTATTGTGGGTCCAGTGTCAGTCTTCTACATGTGGCTAACCAGTTATCTCAGCACCATTTAGTAAATAAGGATTCTTTTCCCCAGTGTTTGCTTTTGTTTGGGTTAATAAAGATCAAATGGCAAAATGTGGCTGGGTTCATCTCTAGATTCTCTAGGTTATTCCAGAGACCTTTATCTCTATTTTTGTGCCAGTCCTGTGCTGTTTTGATCACCATACATTTGTAGTATAACCTGAAGTCTGATAACATGATGCCTCCAGATTTGTTTTTATTTCTAAAAATTGTATTAGCTATTCAGGGCTTTTTTCTGGTTCCATATGAAATAAAGTACTATTTTTTCAAGTTCTTCAAAGTATGATGCTGGTGTTCTGATGGGGATTGCATTAAATATACAGATCACTTGGGTAATATGGACATTTTGTGATGTTGATTCTTCCTAGGCATGAGCATGGTATGTTCTTTCATTTGTTAACATCTTCTGATATTTCCTTTCTCAGAGTTTCATAGTTCCCTTTATACAGGTCCTTCTCATCCTTTGTTATATATATTTTCAGGTATTTCATCTCCTTTGGAGCTACTGTAAAAAGTATTATGTCTTTGATTTTATTCTCATGTTGACTGTTATTGGCATATATTAAGGCTACTGATTTATGGACTGATTGAGTTTGTATCCCAAGATTTACTACATTCCTTGATCACTTCTAAGAGCTTCGTAGTTGAGTCCCTGGAGTTTTCCAGGTATAAGACCTTGTCATCCACAAAGAGCAAGAATTTGACCTCCTCTCTCCCCGTTTGGATACCCTTGATCTCCTTCTATTGATTGATTGCACTGGCCAGAACTTCCAGCCCTATGTTGAATAGCAGTGGCAATAGTGGATATTCTTGTCTAGTTCCAGTTCTGACTGGAAATGCTTTCAGTTTTATCCCATGAAATATTATGTTAGCTGTGGGTTTGTTATAGATGGCCTCTATCAGTTCAAGAAATATCCCACCTAAGCCTATTTTCTTAAGTTCTTGTCAAAAAGGGATACTGAACATTGTTAAAACCCTTTTCTGCATCCAGTGAGAGAATCATGTGGTCTTTGTTTTTTTTATTTTATTTATGTGGTGATTACTTTTATAGACTAACGTATGTTGAACCAACTTTGTATCCCTGGGATATAACCTACTTGACCATGATATACTTAGTATATCTTAGGTTATACTTTTTAATGTGTCACTGTATTCTGCTTGCTAAGATCTTATAAAATATTTTTACACAGGCTGTGCCTGTGGCTCAAGGAGTAGGGTGCCAGCCCCATATACCAGAGTTGGTGGGTTCAAACCCAGCCCCAGCCAAAAACTGCAAAAAAAAAAAAAAAAGTTTTGCATTGATATTCATTAATAATAATGGACTATAGTTTTCTTTTTTGTTGAGTACTTTCCTGAATTTGGAATTAGAGTGATATGTGTTTCATAGAACATGTTCAGGAGTATTTCTTTCTTCTCTATATTTTGGAATAGATAATGTAATATAGGTACTAATTCCTCTTTGAAGGTTTGGTAGAAATGTGATGTGAAATCATCTAACCCAGGGCTTTTATTTTGGGGAAGATTTTCGATAGCAGATGCTATTTCAGTGATGATATAGGGCTATTCAAAATTTCTAATTCTTTCTGGTTGAGTTTAGGAAAGTGGCATGCTTCCAGGCATTGACCCATTTCCTCCACATTTTCGTATTTCTGAGATTAGAGTTTTTTATAGTAATTGCTGAGAATATTTTGTATTTCTATGGTATCTGTTGTTATTTCCCCTTTATTGTTTCTGCCTAATGTTATTAGTGATCTTACTTTTCTGCTTCTGGTTAGTCTGGCCAAGAGTTTATCAATTTAATTAATCTTTTCAAAGAGTCAACTTTTTGTTTCATGGATCTTCAGAATGATTCTTATGTTTTCACTTTTGTTTAACTGTGCTCTAATATTGATTATTTCTTTTCTTCTGCTGGATTTGGGGTTGGATTGTTCATCCTTTTCCAGTTGCTCAAGATGGCCCATTAAGTTGCTGACTTGCTCTCTTTCTGGTTTCTTGATGAAGGCATCTAATGCCATAAATTTCCCTCTCAGGACTGCCTTTGTAGTATCCCACAGATTTTCATACTTTGTGGCTCATTATCATTTTGTTCAAAAATCTTATGATTTCATTCTTAATCTCATCTTTGACCCAGCTATCATTCAAGATAAGGTTATTTAGTTTCCATGATTTTATTTGGGTATGAAGATTTCTGTTTTAGTTGAGTCCAACTTTTATTCCATGATGGTCCAAGAAGATACAAGGAAAATTTTCTATTCTTTTGAATTTGTTGAAGTTAGATTTGTGTCCTAAGATATGATTGATTTTAGAGGATGATCCACAGGCTGATAAGAAGAATGTATACTAAGTTTTGTTAGGATAAAATGGTCTGAATATGTCTGTTAAATCCATTTGTTCTAGGGTTCTGATTAAGTCCATTATTATTTCTTCGTTTAGTTACTGCTTAAAGGATCTGTCCAGTACTGTCAAAGGAATGTTAAAATCTCCAGCAATTAAAGTGCAGGAATATCATACTGTTTAGATTATTTAGGGTTTGTTTTATAAATTGAGGAGTGTTCAGGCAGGGTGCATAAACGTTAATTACTGAAATCTCTTCATGTCCTGTTCTTCCCATGAGATGTATATAGTGTCCATCCCTGCCTTTCCTTATTTTTGTTGGCTTAAATCCATTTGTATCTGCAAATAAGATTGCAACACTTGTTTTTATCTGATTTCCATTTGCCTTGATCATTATTTTTCATCCCTTCACTCTGAGTCTACTTTTATCCTTAGAGGTTAGATGTGTTTCTTGCATACAATAGATATCTGGCCCAAACTTCTGTATCTTATCAGCTAGCTTGTACCTACTTAGAAGGGAATTCAAGCCATTCACATTTACTGCGAGAATTAATAGGTATGATGGAGTTTTTGTCAGCTTGTTTTTCAGAGCTCCAGAGTTTATTTTTATTCTATTGCCATTGTGGAAACAAGGCTTTGTTCTTTAATTTCTGTGTGTGTTTACTTTGGTGGTGGACCATCATGCCAGTCATTATAAACAATGGGTCTGAGTACTTCATGTAGAGCTGGTCTAATTATTGCAAATTTCCTCAACATTTGCATGTCAGTAAAATATTTAATTTCTCTAACACAAATGAAACTCAGTTTAGCAGGACACAGGATCCTGGGCTAAAAATTGTTTTGTTTAAGAAGGTTAAGGAAAAATGATCATCCTCTTCTGGCTTGAAAAGTTTCATCTGAAAGGTCTGCGGTCATTCAGATATTTTTCCCTTTGTAGGTAGGGAACGCTTCTCTTACTCCTAACCTCTGGAGGATTTTCTCCTTAGTATTGACTTTGGCAAAGTTAATTACAATGTATCTAGGAGATGCTTTATTTGGATTGAGTCATGCTGGGTTTCTGTAACTGTCTACTATCTCTGTGTCTTTTGCAATGCTTGGGAAATTCTCCTCCATAATATCTTTGAGTAGAGAGTGCCTTTAGGACCATCCTCTTCTCCTTCAGGAATCCCTATAATTGAGATGTTTAATCTTTTGGAATGATCCCATAACCCCTTAAGGGAATATTCTATCTTTATTATCCTGTGTTTTGTCACTTTAAATACTTTGGATAGTACAAAAGTCTTGTCTTCATTTTCTGAAATTCTTTCTTCTTTCTATTCAACTCTATACTGAGGATCTCTGCTGTGTTTTGAAGCCCCTCAAATGCCTCTTTCAATTCCTTAAGCTCTGCTGTAGCTTTGCTCATTAGGTCCACATCCTTGGTGACTTTATCAATAAATTCATTAATTTCTTGAAACAACTTGTAGACCGTTTTTGGTTCTATTTCCATGTTCTCCTTAATTCCAATCATCTTATTTTCCATCCATATTCTGAACTCTATTTCTGACATTTCAGTAATGTGTCTATGGATGGTATTTCCTGCTGTATGTCACTTGTAATCTCTTGGGAAAATTGATTTTTCATTTGCCTAAATTCTGCCGGCTCCTCCCCATGAGTATTTTCAGCTTTTCTTTTTAATATACTAATTATACATTTCTAGTTGAAATGATAGGTTGTCCCTGAGTATTTATTGAGAGATAATCATATTGGGGACTCTTAGAAAATGCTATATCAACCTATCTGGTGACTAAAATTGATGGGGTGAGACTGGATCACAAGGCTCCCAGAATTGGAGCTAACCATCCCTTCCCAAATGAGCTAAAGCTTGTGCTTATGGACTTTCCCCTACAGCCTCACAAAGCTCTTTCTCAGGGCTGAAGCCAGAGTATAGGGTCAGAATGGTGTAACAATGCAACCTAACTCTGTCCTGGTGTCAGTCTGCCCGCCATGCAATCCTAAGGAGTCACAGTATTTCACTGGAATCTCTCCAGGACAAGATATGAACACCTGAGACCCCACCCCCTACCAGCAGTAGCCGGAGGAGGGGCATCTGCAGGCAGACCCACTGAATTCACCCCTCACTGCCCCATTTCTCCCCCGACAACCACTCAATAAAGTCAAATAAGTGGTCAATCTGCAGTCCCCAACAGTGGCAGGTGGAAAATAAAATCTGGGGGTGCCTCTGGCTGAGAGCTCCAGTTAAATTCACTCTGGCAGCACCAGCAAACTCACCCAAGAAAGTTCAGACATTGCAAAATGCCAGAGAAGAACCCACAGGCAGATGTGTCCAGGAGTTCCCAGGGAGCTAGGGAAGGGTCTCTTCTAGTAGGAAAGGGGGTCAGGAGAGATCACACCTCCCTACACCAAAGTCAGAGCCTCAGCACTACTGATTCTATGCTGTCGCTCCCACCCCTCAGCTCCTGCCACTTAGCCACCTATAAAATTCATCAGCCTCTCAGACAATTTGCCAAATGCCTCTGGAGGTAGCAGTCTGTCAGACAATCAGACTGAGAGAAGGGTAAGCTATGGACTCAGGACTGTGGAGAGAATATTTTTTCACTTTTGTGCCAGGCAGAATGGAGACTGACTAGACTCAAATGTGGACATTCCTGAGTACAGAAAAACTGGGACCTCATGCATTTCTCCCATGAGGTGAGGTGAGAGGTCTTTTGTTCCCTACTCACAAGCAAAAAGCCTACCTCAGGGTGTCCCTGCTGTGGGAAGTGTCACCCATCCCCGTGGCAACAGGTACCTCTGGACTGGTGACTGTACCTGATCACTGTTGTCTTTCTTCCTCTTTCTTGGCCTCAAAGCTTGTCTCAGTGGGGATGATATGCACCTCACTTTCTTCTTGTGCTCAACTCCCCACCTTCTGCTTGCTCAAGTCCACTTCAGTCCAATTTCTCTACGTCTGAACAGGATCCTGAGGCCAAAGCAGATTCTAGTCAACCATCTTCCCAGAATCTCCCAAGACCATCTTTTCAAACATTTAATTCTATTCTCTCTGTTTGTATCTGCTGTTACCTTGTGCTTATTGGTTTCCTGTTTAATGAAAACCAAGCTTCAAGTCTGGTGTATTCTCTAAGCATGGCTGAAATTGGTGGGCAAGGCCGCATGAGCTTCTCCCTGTTCGCCTCTGCCTGACTACTGAGCAAAGCAGCTGCTCAGAGTGGCTCCCATCATCCCTCCTACTGGTATTCACACCCTTGTAGAATCCCTATGTCTTTTATGTGAGCTGGACTTAGGGGTCTCTGTAAGCTCATGTGGATCCCAAGCATAATCTGCTAACATGGCTCCAGAGGACAGTGTGCTCAACCTTAGTCACAGGAAGCAACTGTGACACTGTCTGCAAGGACTTTTTCAGGGTGGGCATCTACCAGCAGGTGCTTCTACTGAATAGAATTTGGCATGAATGATGGCATGCCCCTTCCAAGTTCAGGCTCTTAAAGACGGTGACTTCGATCCTGCTCACACTGATCTCTGACTTTTACTTGCTCTGATGACACAACATGTCATAGTGTGAATGTCAGCTCAGTGGAGTGGCTCCCACGATGTAGAAAGGAAGGAGGCCACTGTCCTACAGCCACCAAGACAGCGAGCCCAGAAGCTGATCCTGCCCTCCATCAGTCATGCGATCGCTGGCTTGTCAGAAAACTGGAGCCCAGGAGATCTGCTGAGCTGCTCCTGAGGTCCTAACAGCAAAGCTGTGATACAACCAGTAGTGGTATTTCAAGCTGCAAAGTCTTCAGGTAATTCACTACACAGCAGTGGGTAACTAATACAAAGACTTCAAGAAGGTGGAAACTGAGGCAACTTTTGGACTAGTTTTTGGTTTTCTATTTC
>CAUYQV010061544.1:0-25063 GCA_963574575.1 Galagoides demidoff
AATGCTTATTTAATGGTATCACAATTATATCCTTGGGGCTTTCCAGTATGTTAAGAATACTGCACCATTAGCTCCATAAATTTATACATTCTTTTAAAGATCATAGTTTAGAGCTTCATGCCTAAAATAGAATGTGCCCACTTCCAATGTCTTTTCACAGCCACACCTGCCTACAGGCTGCAGAGTCAGTTAAGAATGGGTTTTGTGGCTTGGCGCCTGTGGCTCAATCGGTTAGGGCGCCAACCACGTACACCTAGGTGGCGGGTTTGAATCCCCAGCCCAGGCCCGCCAAACAACAATGATGGCTACAACCAAAAAATGGCCGGGCGTTGTGGCGGGCGGCTGTGGTCCCAGCTACTTGGGAGGTGGAGGCAGGAGACTCGCTTGAGCCCAGGAGTTGGAGGTTGCTGTGAGCTGTGATGCCCTGGCACTCTACCCAGGGGGATAGCTTAAGGCTCCGTCTCAAAAAGAAAAAGAATGGGTTTTGTCTGGGCAAGGTGGCTCCTGCTCATGCCTGTAATCCTAGCACTTTGGGGGACCAGGGCCAAGAGTTAACATAGTGAGAACCTATCTCTACAAGGAATTTTTTTAAAAAATTAAGCCAGGCTTGGTGGCATGCACCTATAGTCCCAATTACTTAAGAGTTTGAGGCAGGAGGATCACTTGAGCCCAGGAGTTTGCGGTTGCAGTTACCTATGCTATGCCACTGATTCCAACCTGGGCAACAGAGTGAAATCCTACCTGAAGGGCAAAAATAAAGTGACTTTTACATTTTTAGAGGGTTGTTTAAAAATACATGTATGTGTATGCATGCACAACAGACCGTATATGTCTCGCAAAGTCAAAAATATTTACTCTCACTTTTCAAAAAAAAAAGTTTGCCAAGCCCTAGATTAAACCATTTTAAATATTTCTATTGAATATAATGCTGTTCAGCCAACTTCATTAAGAAAACCCTGTCTTGAACAGTCATATGTCTTTTATTTAATCTGGGCAATCCTTCTCTTCAGGCTATTTATAATAGTTTAAAAATATCTTTTGGGGATGGGAAGAGTTCTGACAGCTTGCCCTTTTCCTCTTAACCATGCAGTGGCACTGTTGGTAGCCAGTATCATGTGGGTACAAGCTAGACCCTGTTATATATAATGCAGAATTTTTTAACCCTTCAACTACATTGTGCTCAGAAATAAAATGTGCCTACAGGAGTCATTTGCACTAAAGGAACATTTTGTTTGAATACCTATAGGCACTATTCACAGTCAGAAGGTTAACACTGCATTAACTTAATCTATTAAGTTAAAATTATATAGAATTTTATTTAATCTATTAAGTCAAAATTCTATAGAATTAAAGTTGCAGCAAAAAAATTGTCCTTATGTCTATGTAGAGGAGGATATTTAAGAGAATATCTTACTGTTTTACCTTTTCTGTTAATATTTTGGATCAAAAGCTACAAGATTACACATTTTCTGAAGGAAAATGTTAAAGGATTTAAGTAATAGACAGTTGTAGCTAACACTATATCAATATCAAGATGGGTCTCTCTTCATACTGTCGCTGGTACTCTTTGATTCTAATTACTTTCCCATATTTGTATTCATGAAGTAAGTACAAACTTGGAAAAGACATTATTTTCTACCAACTGACAGTTTTCTTCAATCCTGCAAATAGTAGAACGTTAGGAATATGTAAAGATTTCATTTCTGGGAGACAAGACACAACTATAAGAGGGACTTACTAACAAATGCAAACAGTGTAACCTAATTCTTTGTACCCTCAATGAACCTGAACCAATAAATAAATGAATATTTCACTTCTGTTGGAAAAGTTTTTACTTAAAGTTCCTATTCTAAACTGAGCTGCATATTTGTGTGATACATAAGTTGACTTAGCCTCTATATGAGGGGTAATTGCATCTTTAAACAGGAGTTTTCATATCATTTTTAGATCCTTAAATTAGGATGACAGATGTGAAGAAAAATATTCATAAAGGGAAAAGTATATTGATTTTTTTAGCTGTGTTATTTCTTTATAATCTATACACTAACTCTCTCAGCTTATTAATATTCCCATCATCCAAGATACGCATTCTTACATTTCTTCAGAGTTCTCTGTTTTCATGATTATATGTAAAAATCCAGTTCAACATAGTATATAAAACCTGCTAGCCTTTTTTTAGATAAACATCTTCTTGTCTGTGTTCCTCTTTAAAATAATACTGCCATGAAATACAAGTGATCCCAGAATTGTCACTGATAGTTTTCTATTTTTAAGAAGTGTTATTTTTTAAAAGCAACTAAATTTTTTTAAGTGTGGTTTAAATATTTTGAATTTTTAGAAAACATGTCAGCAGTTGTGATTATTTACCAAGAAATGGAGATTCTCTTTTAAAAGCAACGAGGAAGGCTGGGCAAGGTGGCTCACGCCTATAATCCTAGCACTCTGGGAGGCCAAGGCTAGGTGGATCACTTGAGCTCAAGAGTTCAAGACCAGCCTGAACAAGAGCAAGACCCCATCTCTAAAAAAATAGCTGGGCGTTGTAGTGGGTGCCTGTAGTCCCAGCTACTTGGGAGGCTGAGAAAAGAGAATCGCTTGAGCCCAGGTGTTTGAGGTTGCTATGAGCTATAACATCATGGCACTCTACTGAGGGTGATAAAGTGAAACTCTGTCTGGGAAAAAAAAAAAAAAAGCAATGAGCATATAAAGATTTACATGGTTTTTGATGCAAAAAGTGGAAAACCCAGCTAGGAATGGATATTCACTCCTGAATTCTGACTATAGGCAAATATCTACCTCTGAAGAGATAGACTGGGTTTGCTTTTAGATCCAGGTCCACCAGCCATGGACTGTGGTTACCTTACTCACTGGCTTAATACAGACTAGTAATGGATCACTTAAGAGAAAAATTTTCATTTGGCAGTCTGGCAGTTTTGGAGACAATTTTTTATTTCTGTGGTCACAGCACACACCTGGCTAAGTCCAGAGCTTTGTGTCCTTTTAACCTCTTGCTGGATTTCTCTGCATTTTCTACAGAAAGATTGTAAGTAAAATAGATGGCGACAAGGACGGGTTTGTCACTGTGGATGAGCTCAAAGACTGGATTAAATTTGCACAAAAGCGCTGGATTTACGAGGATGTAGAGCGACAGTGGAAGGGGCATGACCTCAATGAGGACGGCCTCGTTTCCTGGGAGGAGTATAAAAATGCCACCTACGGCTACGTTTTAGGTAGGTCCCTACTACCTGTGGGAAAAAGCCTTGTGGAGCTGGCACCTTGAAACGTAACTGTTTTGTCTTGTAGAATGATTGTAGATAAAATAGACGCGGATAAAGATGGGTTTGTGACGGAGGGGGAGCTGAAATCCTGGATTAAGCACGCCCAGAAGAAATACATATATGACAATGTTGAAAACCAATGGCAGGAGTTTGATATGAATCAAGACGGCTTAATCTCCTGGGATGAGTACAGAAACGTGACTTATGGCACTTACCTGGGTAAGGGGCAAGATGTCAGCCCGACAGGACCGCGGTCTTGAGTCAGAGAAACAAATGGGTCACACAGTAAGGGAAAGGAAGATACTGTGCTTATCTTAGTCAATGCTGAATGGATTTCCCTTGTTTTGTTTACAAGTAAATTTATGTATTATGCATTTTTAATTTGTTTAATTTTGGTTTTCTGAAGTGTGGCATCTTCTACATCTTTAACATTTCAAATGTATTTTACCATTTTTTCTTTCTGTCATCCCTTACAGAGATAATTTTTAAAATAGATTTTATTTAAAAGGCTGCATTTTTCCAACTGTGCTAAGTAAGAGGCTTTAAGATGTCTCTTGACATGGTCCCATTAAAGTGTTGGACCTAAAATACAAACCAGATTTGATTTCTTTATAACTGGTTAGAATAGGAAGGAAATTACTATCTTTCTTTAATAAAACAAAATTCAAATAAAATGGCTTTCTTTGATAAAATTTAACTATTTCATTATGTCTGCTTATTAAAGCTTAGAAATGAAAATTCCCATTTGTTTTCTCTGGCCCATGAGTCTATCAACCCGCTTTGCAGTTACTCCAAGGCAGATAAATACTACTTTGATTGCTTTCTATTGATTTGTAGCTTGTATGCTTGGGCCACCTGTTTGTAATTTTTTCTTTTTTTCTTTTTTTTTTTTTCTGAGATAGAGTCTCACTTTATCATGCTTGATAGAGTGCTGTGGTGTCACAGCTTACAGCAACCTCAAACTCTTGGCCTCAAGTGATTCTCTTGTCTTAGCCTCCAGAGTAGCTGGGACTACAGGTGCCTGCCACAATGCCCAGCTATTTTTAGAGATGGGGTCTCCCTCTGACTCAGGCAGGTCTTGAACCTGTGAGTTCAGGCAGTCTACCCACCTCAGCCTCATGGAATGCTAGGATTACAGGCGTGAGCCACTGTGCCCCGCCTGTAATCTTCTTTTACTTAACTATACTTGCCTGCTTTAGGTGGTGATTTCACTAATTGATGACCTAGAGTATTGGTGAGATTCTTTTATTGCACATGGTTACAGTTGGAGACAAGAGTATATAAATGGAACTTCTTGCACTTTTATTCTGGAAATTAGGCAGACTTCTGGGTCAAAGCAGGCATTCTCCACCACTGACTAATAGTGAGTGTATAATGATCTGTTTCCCCACTGGATAGCCAGCTGTCTGTGTTAATTACAGGACGGAATGCATTTCTAGTGAAGAGACTTTTATTTTTGTGTCAGGCTTGTTCTCATTCCTAAGACTAAAGTGGTGATCTCTCTTAATGCTTGACACTTAGCCAGGAACCAAACATATCCTTCACCCAGTTAAGAATGCATGTATTAAAAAGTCAGGGCAGATGGAGAGGCATCCTGCTCTCTGGCTGAGACCCAACACCTTCTTGATTTATTTGGAATTAATTATAAAACAAAGGGTAGGCTATTGACTAAACAAAATGGTGTGTTAATAAATCTCAGCTCAGACTTGTGCGCTCACTTGCTGCCCAGAGTGATTCTTCAACTCTGTGTATGATTATGTATAAGCATAAAAATCTGTTGAGAGCTTTGTTGCCTCACAGGGCAGATGATTCAGTGTAATGGGCATTTCTACTGACGGAGACTATGCATAAGCTGAAGAAGCAATGTCTTTATAAGGCATCTTTCCCTGGAGGCGGGCGGGTGAGGAGAGCTCAGCAAGTTATGAGTTGGCTTAGAGAAGTACAGAGGAGTTTTCATGGAATTACGTTCTTGATTCAGTTTTAACTTCAGGTATAAATCTTTGTACCTCTTAGTTAAAATCCGTCTCAGTGAATCCACTATCCACAAGAGGAATGTTAACACTATCTCTGCCGCAAGTAAAATACGAAATACTAAGACCCACCATTGTCTACAGCCAAACTAGATCAATAGCTCACCCAAGCCAGCTGGGGCCAAAACTGGTGCTTAGGGTTGATATAGCACTTCAAGCAGGGCTATAGGATAGGTTTTATCCTACAAAATAAAGTTTTGCATCTTCCTTTTTCCAACTTTATATGTGTACATGTTGCTATTAGGCTACTTGATTCCAGTCACTGTTTTACCTCCCCCACCCCAAGAAGGAGAGGAGAGCTCTTAGCTTAAGTCTTAAAAATACATATAAGTTGTGTCTTCTGTTATCTGTCTCATTTATGTTATAGAGTTGCTACTGAAACTTTTGTATTTGTTTAGAAGAGACAGCTTAGTATCTTAGTTCCTTAAATTCTCCATTTGTAGCCTCTGTTGGCTTTGAGTTGTGCATATATGGAGTCCCAAAACCTGGTGACTAAATAAGCTGTCTTACTGCATTTTTACACTCAACAAAGAATAAGATGTCAAGCTGCTCAATTCTCACAATAGAGCTGTAATTTCTGGTTTTGTTTTTTTGAGCTGAACTTAAGAAGTATGGGGAAAGATTGACCTGCAGTATCAAAAGTCAGCAGTATAGTTATTGTTAAAAGGATCCTGTGAGTCTTTTCACAAAACTAGTGTCATATCTTTTTTATTCAGTCAGTATGTTGCAGGAACAGTTTCTTACCTTTAATGTGATGTTTTTTACTTTTCAAAGTATCTTCACATCTGTTATATTATTTGGTTTACACAGCAACTTAGATTGAAAAAGTATTTTTATTCCTTTTCTGCAGCTAACTCCTGCACATTTTTTCAGAGTTTAAAGAAACTAAATTTTAACCAGGTGTGGTAGCTCTCACCTATAATCTTTGCACTTTGGGAGGCTGAGGCAGAGATCACTTGGGACCAGGAGTTTGAGGTTGTAGCGAGCTATGATGATATACTCTAGCCCAGGCAACAGACTGTGACCTGTCTTAAAAAAACAAAAACAAACAAACCAAAAAACCAAACAACCCCTAAATTTCATTTTTCTAGATTTTTAGAGACTAGGTAACTGCTGACTGTGCAGTTCACCATTGTTTTGGTTGTAATATGTGGATAATGGGGTGTTTTTTGGAAACAGTTTATTTGAGTTATTATTAACATACAATGAACTATATATATTTAAGAGCAGAATTGATGAGTTTTGACATATGTATATACCAGCGAAAGTACCACTGCAGTCAAGCTGGTAGACATTAGCCCCCACCCAAAATTTCTTCATGTCCCATGACCCTTCTCACCCTCCCAAAGCCCCTGTTCCTAGGCAACCACTGATCTACTTTCTGTAATTCTAGATTAGTTTGCATTTTCTAGAATTTTACATAAATGGGGCATTAACAGTACCTTTAACTCTTGATTTCTGGGTTGACTAAAAAAAACCAGAGCATGACCTTTTAAAGTGTTGATGTTTTGTTGCTTGAATCCAAATGTCCTTGATATGGGACACTTTGGTATATTTCTTTTATATGGTAACCTAATATTTACTAAAAATAGCAATACCTGACATTTCAAGTGAACTGTGTGCCAAGCAGTGTTCTAAGAACTTTAGGTTTATTTTCTCATTTAAACCTCCTAACAATCCTATTAGGCAGGAACCATTATTCTCTCTTTTATAGATAAGGAGACTGAGACACAGTCAAGTTACTTGCCCAAAACTACACAGCTAGGAAATGGTAGAGTTCAAAAAGTATGACCTTAGAGCCACCACTGCCTCCCAGATATAACTAGGAAATTCAAGTCTTTTAGTAGCTTAAAGGCCAATAACAATGAAGCACTAAACACTTAGTTATATCATGCAGCAGCCAGAGTTCCATGTTGAATGGCACACATTTACATTGCACTTGGACCTGATTCTATGGGCTGATTACTGGAGCTTTAACCTAAAACTAAATAAATGTCTTTATTCTGCTGTGATTTTACTTGTGTAATCAAGAGTTGTCTTTTCATTACTTGGTTTATCTTTATTGAAAATTGATTCTCGACCCACATTGTTTTGTGTTTTCTGGAACTCTTTTAAGATTTGACCTAAATTTTTGTCTTCTAGATGACCCAGACCCAGATGATGGATTTAACTATAAACAGATGATGGTTAGAGATGAACGGAGGTTTAAAATGGCAGACAAAGATGGAGACCTCATTGCCACAAAGGAGGAGTTCACAGCTTTCCTGCACCCAGAGGAGTATGACTACATGAAAGATATAGTAGTACAGGTATGTAGGATCACGGATTCCAACAGGGACTCAAGTTCTCTTTTTTGTGGCTTGCGCCATCTTTGCTCTTTAGCCATTCCTGTGTATTTGGAGTCCAAGTCCATCACCATTATTTTGTGACCTTGATCAAGTCATTTTTCATAGGTGTTTTAGGCTTTCTATTTAGTACAATAATACTCTATCTGGTAATGCATTTTGCCATTTCATTAGTAATTTCATAGTAGAATGGGGGAAATCTTTTTTTTTTTTTAATATCCCAACAACCAGTGGTCAGACACTGAGTAGTAATAACAGTGAGACTGAAGAACTCCACAAAAGGCAGTTATTGGTAACACAGACCATCTATAGCTATAGACATAATCACTAGTCACATCTCCTATTAGTATGACTTTAAGCAATGTTAGTGTTCACCCTCATAGCTATGTTAGGTTGAAGAAATTGCTAATGTTTTCCCATTTTCCAGCTAGAAAAACATGAATATCCTATGGTGTGTGTATTTATCTTTTTTTTATTTGTTGTGTGTATATATTATATTTTTTTAATAGACATGCATAGGTGTATATATTATCCTTTTTTTAATTTGTTGTGTGTGTATATTATATTTTTTTAAATGAATGGACATGTTTGCCTAAAGTAAATACCCATACACTTTTCTGGGAAATTCACTCAGAGACTAATAGTCTTTTCTTATTCTTTCCCATTTAGGAAACAATGGAGGATATAGATAAGAATGCCGATGGTTTTATTGATCTAGAAGAGTATATTGGTAAGTCTCTGTTTCTGGTATAAGAATCTGAGAAGCTTTGGAAGATGCATTTACCCATAGAAACAATTTGCCTTCTGGTCAGCTTTCACCAGATCATTAGCCAGACGATGAGTGTGATGAATAGTGAGTGTTGTTAAAATATCTATAGCAGCATTGTCTGATCAAAATACAAATGTGAGCCATATATGTAATTTTAATTCTGATAGCCATATTAAAAAGAAACAAATTATTTTAATGTTACTTAGCCTAATATTATAAAATAAATACTACAATTTTCATTATTATCAATATAAATTTTTGAGTTTTTAAATAGTTATACACATCTCAATTCAACCCAGCTACATATGAAGTGCTCAGTAACTGTATATGGCAGGTAGCTACCATACTGGACAACACAGATACAGTATATCCTAAAATCCCTCAGGAGTTGATGGTCTTCTGTTCTATGTCTATGTTCTTTTCTTTGGTTTTTTAACTAGTTTCCTTTTTTTTTTTTTTTTTTTTTAAATAAATTGCTCCTTTTATCATTTTCCCTTTCAGTTTAAATTATTTTTCCAACTTTTTTTGGATGCCATACTTCATGGTTAATGTCTCCCAAATAAAGCTTTGTTTTATTATCCTCAGAATAATTTTAAGGTTTTCTCATTGCTTTAAAATAGAGCTGCCTCTCTTGCCAAGTAGTTGAGCAAATTGTTTAACAATTACTGTGATGGCTCAGCGCCTGTGGCTCAAGCAGCTAAGGCACCAGCCACATACACCTGAGCTGGTGGGTTTGAATCCAGCCTGGGCCAGCCAAACAACAATGATGGCTGCAACCAAAAAATAGCCAGGCTTTATGGCGGGCGCCTGTAGTCCAAGCTACTTGGGAGGCAGAGGCAGGACAATCACTTGAGCCCAGGAGTTGGAGGTTGCTGTGAGCTGTGCTACCACGGCACTCTACCTAGGGCAACAGCTTGAGGCTCTATCTCAAAGAAAAAAAAAATTACTATGACAAAAATTGAATAAAAGAGAAGAGATGGAAAGTGTTAGGACTATTGCTACAAATATCATTCCATTTTGAAAGATACTAGATATTTTGATCTTTTACTTTCTTATTTTTACTCATAGTAACTTATTCTAGTACACAACTGGCTTTGTATTTCAGAAAAGCCAATTTAGGCTGGGCACAGTGGCTCACACCTGTAACCCTAGCATTCTAGAAGGCTGAAGTAGGTGGATTACCTGAGCTCAGGAGTTCAAGACCAACCTGGGCAAGAACAAGACCTGTCTCAAAAGGTAGCCAGGCATGGTGTTGGGCTACTATAGTCCCAGCTCATTGGGAGGCTAAGGCTGGAGTATCACTTGAGCCCAGAAGTTTGAGGTTACTGTGAGCTGTGATACGATGGCACTCTACCAGGGTGACAAAAGTGAGGCTTTGTCTCAAAAGAAAAGCCAGTTTATTTTTAGACTTCTGAAAGGGAGAGTTAAGCCCTACCTCTATTACCTGTCATTAAACTGCCATTTAATGGACAAGTCACTTACTTAGTCTAATTGTACCTGTTATTTATATTCTAGAGTTACTCCATTTGAATTACTCTTGAATATTTAGCACTTTTTTCTTCCAGGGCTCAATGATGTACTGATGTACTTTCTGGTTTTTAGAGCAAGTGGGAAAAATGATGGAAGATAGAGTTTTTTCCCCAAATGATAGGTTTTTTTGGGTTTTTTTGTTTGTTTGTTTTGTTTTTTGGTGGTATTCATCAGGACAGTGGATAAATGCCTAGGTACATTTACTGAGCCCAGGTTGACATGAATAGGATTTTCTACCTTTATTTGATCTTTCCATTCTTGGCTTATGCCACTTTATTGCCATTTCTAAAACTGGGAAACTCATTTGAACCTCTTGAAGAGAGGAATTAAGTTTTATAACTGTTAAGTACTACCACTTAGTAACTATTGAGGCCAAATAAGGAGATATTTCTGTCTTCCTCCACATCATACTGTAGATTCAAAGGCAGAGGAATCATATTTTGAAACTGCCAAAACGAGAGAAAGAGAAAGACTTTTTGCAAGTTAGTAACTAAAGCAAACACTTTTACAGTTGGGGTACTTGGGTTTATAACCCTAAAATTCTCTCTGACAATACTTTCCAGTTTCTAGGGATATGCCAGTTTCTGCTGTTTTGAAAGAGATCATGAAGAAACAAATGTTCCTTGCTGTTAAATTTAACATTAGCATTGGACGTGGTGCGATGCCCATGCCTGTAATCCTAGCACTGAGAGGCGGAGGCTGGTGGATTATCTGAGCTCACAGGTTCAAGACCAGCCTGAGCAAGAGCAAGACCCTGTCGCTAAACCTAGCCAATTGTTTGAAAAAAAAAAAAAATTTAGCATTAATAAGAAGCATCCAGAGTTATGCTGTTTAATTCTTTTTATTTTTTATTTTTATTTTTATTTTTATTTTTGGAGACGGAGCCTCAAGCTATCCCCCTGGGTAGAGTGCCATGGCATCACAGCTCATAGCAACCTCCAACTCCTGGACTCAAGCGAGTCTCCTGTCTCAGCCTCCCAAGTAGCTGGGACCACAGGCGCCCACCACAACGCCCGGCCATTTTTTGGTTGCAGCCATCATTGTTGTTTGGCGGGCCCGGGCTGGGGATTCGAACCCGCCACCTTAGGTGTATGTGGCTGGCGCCTTAGCCACTTGAGCCACAGGCGCCGAGCCAGCTGATTCTTTTTTTCAAGAAGAGGTCTCACTGTATTGCCCAGGCTAGGGTTATTCTTTTAAAATCTCAAGCATCCACTTTTGGATAACCTGCTCTTTTCTTCAGTCCCTAACTCAAATACCATCTCTTCCAGCTTCACAATGCTTCATAGCACACTGTCAGATTATTCGACAGCTCTCATTTCACACTGCTTTATGTTACGAATGGCAATTACCATCTGTTTTCCCCAAACAGTACATAAATTCCTTGAGGACTTCCACATATGTGTCTCAGTGATTACGTCATTCAACACATTTTTATTGAGCACATGTTAAGCTCATTGCTGAGATTTGTAACAATAAAGCATAGTGTATTCTTACAGTCAACTAGAGTCAATAGTCTACTGAGGGATCAGACAAATTACTGCCTCTGTATTAAACAGTGTGATCATTTCTATGGGGAAATATGGGGTATTTTGGAAACATACAGGATGGTACACATCTGGTGTTATTAAAAAGTCAGAGAAGACGTTAACAGCATTCAGCATAAACGATCTTCCTTCAACTATTCAATTCCTTTAGTTTTTACAGCCCCACACTACTGTGTCTCACTTATTAATCTCCTTTGCTGTTCCTCTTCCTCCTCAAGGGGAATGAATAGGAGTGTGAAGCTGGAGGGTCAAGTGCAGGAAGGAAGTAGCAAGTTTACAAAAAGCTTTGAAAATGACAGTGAAGGTTTAGGACTTTCCACAGGGGAAGGGGAAGGAACCTAAC
Source organism: Galagoides demidoff (assembly GCA_963574575.1). Classification (NCBI taxonomy): domain Eukaryota; kingdom Metazoa; phylum Chordata; class Mammalia; order Primates; family Galagidae; genus Galagoides; species Galagoides demidoff. Next base: position 11,837 of record CAUYQV010061544.1, read on the forward strand.
CAGGTCAGTATTTTGGAAAGATCACTTGACTGTAGTGTGACTTGTGAAGTCAATGGAAGGATCAAATCTAGAGGCCGGCACCATTCAAAGGCTACTACAGTAATCCAAGGAGGAAAGGGGAAGACTTCTTTACCAGAGTATGGGGAATTCAAGATATAATTAGGAGAAGAATCAATAGAACTTAAAATTTAGTTGGATGTAAGGAAAGAGGAGGAAGAGGAATCAAAGAAATGAAGCCCAAGCCCAGATTTTTTGCATAAGCAAATGAATGGTAGGATAGCCATTTCCTGGGGTAAACACAGCTTTGTGGAGAAAGATTATGTAATCAATTCTGCAGATGAAAAAAGAAACCTAGGCTAGATCCCTCAGAAAGTATACGGATGGGATTGAAGCCACAAAATTGAGATCATAGAGCATGATATGTAGCCAGCCCGTTTGGCAAGGTTTATAAAAAGTACAGGAACTACAAGAAGAGAATTGTAAAACTTTCCCCAAAATAAGCACTTTCGCACATCATTGGTAGGCTCTTTATTAGGTCATTTTATCAGCCTTTACTACATGTTGAGCCATTCTGCTTCTAGGAATCTGTCCTACAAAAAATTTTATACAAATGCACAAAGGTCTCTTACATAGATAGTGTAGTGCATAAAATAGTGAAAAATTACAGATAACCCAAATGATTATCAGTAGAAGATTGGTTAAACTACGGTATGTTAGAGGGTCCTGGGAGATGACAGAGTTAAAAGAATCAGTAATCTGCTCCCAACCTTGACAATAGTTGCACTGGCAGAATATGTCTGTTGTAACTACTTTGGAACTTTAGAGTCTATTAAAAGCTTACAGTAATTTTAACTTTCAGTATAGTAGCAGCTACCCATCCCCTCCCCCTAACTCCAAGGTAGGTAGCTGTGCATACGTTCCCAGAGTGACCGCCACAATTTGCGGGAGGGAGGACTAGCTCCTTCAGCCAAGTATCAGAGCTTGGTGCTTCTGATTACAAAGGGGCAGAGGCAGGTAGCCATTGTTGCACCTCTTCCTCCACCTGAGGCAACGTTCAGGAATTTAAAGGGCCAGCAGCCCCTCTATAGATTATTTCCATCCCCCTTTTGAGGCCCAGACATTAAGGAGTAGACATTCAAAAACAATTGCAGGCCAGGTATATTAGCTCACACAACTCTTAGTATTCCGGTAGGCTTTAGCAGGAGGATCGCTTGAGACCAGGAATTTAAGATCAACCTGAGCACTAGCAAAAAAAATAGAAAAATTAGCCAGATATGCTAGTGTGCCCCTGTAGTCCCAGCGACTGGAGGCTGAAGCTAAAGAATCACCTGAACCCTGGAGTTTGATGTTGCAGTGAGCTATGCTGATGCCACTGCATTCTAGCCAGGACAACAAAGCAGGACTCTGTTATCAAAAAATAAAACCTTACTACAAAGCTATAATAATTAAAACAGCATAATAATGGTATAAAGACAGGCATATTGGCTATGAGATAGAATAGGCGGCCCAGAAATAAACCTTTACTTTTTTTTTTGTTTGAGACAGAGTCTTACTTGGTCACCTTCGGTAGAGTGCTGTACCATCACAGCTCACAAAAACCTCAAACTCTTGGGCTTAAGTGATCCTCTTACCTCAGCCTCCTGAGTAGCTGGAACTATAGGCGCCCTCCACAACGCCTGGCTATTTTTTGTATAGACAGGATCTTTCTCTTGCTCAGGCAGTCCACCTACCTCAGCCTCCCAGAATACTAGGATTACAGGCGTGAGCCACCTCTCCTGGCCCACATATTTGTGTGTGTGTTTGTGTGTTTTATTGTTTGGGATTCACTGAGGGTACAAAGAATCAGGTTACACTGATTGCATCTGTCAGGTAAAGTCCCTCTTATAATTGTGTCCTGCCCCCAAAAGGTGTACCATCCACTATAACTCCCATCCCTCTCCCTGAACTCCTCTCCCTGCTCCCTCATTCCCCTATCCCCCACCTTGAATTGATTTTTGAGTTTTTTCTCTTTTTTTTTTTTTTTGAGACAGAGCCTCAAGCTCTCCCCCTGGGTAGAGTGTCATGGCATCAAACCTCACAGCAACCTCCAACTCCTGGGCTCAAATTAGTCTCCTGCCTCCGCCTCCCAAGTATGCCCACCACAATGCCCGGCTATTTTTTGGTTGCAGCTGTCACTGTTGTTTGGCGGGCCTGGGCTGATTCAGACTCGCCACCTTAGGTGTATGTGGCTGGCACCTTAGCCACTTGAGCCACAGGCACTGAGCCTCAGTTTTTTTCTCTTATGAGAGAAAGGTATTAGATCATCTGCTGCCTCCATATTAGAATTGAGTACATTCAGTTCTTGCTTCTCCATTCTTGTGATGCTTTACTAAGAAGAAATGCATTCCAACTCAATCCAGGTTAATACAAAAGATGTAAAGTCTCCATCTTTTTAATGGCTGAATAGTATTCCATGGTATACATATACCACAGTTTGTTAATCCATTCCTGGGTTGGTGGGCATTTCAGTTGTTTCCACGTTTAGTTGATTATAAATTGAGCTGTAATAGTTTAGTGCAAATGTCCTTATAATAAAATGAATTTTTTTTGAGGCTGTGTCACTTTGTTGCCCTCAGTAGAGTGCTATGGTGTCATAACTCAGCAACTTTGAACTCTTGAGCTTAAGCAATTCTTTTGCCTCAGCCTCCTAAATAGCTGGAACTATAGGCACCCACCACAGTGTCTGGCTATTTTTAGAGACAAAGTCTCACTCTGGCTCACATTCATCTCAAACTCATGAGCTCAGGCAATCCACCTTACCTCAGCTTCCCAGAGTGCTAGGATTATAGGTATAAACCATTGCACCTGGCAAAATGATTTTTTTTCTTCTGGGTAAATGCCTAGTAATGGGATTGTAGGATCAAATGGGAGGTCTAATTTGAATTCTTTGAAGATTTTCCGTACTTCCTTCCAAAAAGATTGTATTAGTTTGCATTCCCACCAGCAGTGTAAAAGTGTTCCCTTCTCTACACATCCATGCCAGCATCTGCAGCTTTGAGACTTTGTGATGAGAGCTATTCTCAGTGGGGTTAGGTAATATCTCAGGGTTTTGATTTGCATTTATCTGATGATTAGGAACGATGAGCATTTTTTCACAAGTTTGTTAGCCACTTATCTGTTTTCATCAGAGAAGGTTCTGTTCATCTCTCTTGTCCAGTGGTAGATGGGATTGTTTACCCTTTTTTTGTTGATTAAGTTTTCCTGTAGATTCTAGTGATCACCACTTCGTCAGATTCATACCCTGCAAATATCTTTTCCACCCTTACATATTTGGTCAAATCAGTTTTGACCAACAGGCCAAGACCATCCAATGGGGAAATGACATTAATTTCAACCAATGGTTCTGGGAAATTTGGATATCAACTTGCAAAAGTATGAAGTTAGAACCTTATCTAACACATATATAAAAATTAACTCAAAATGAATCAAGGGTCTAAATGTAAGACCCAAAAGTATAATACTTCTAGAAACAGGAAAAGTTTCCCTACATTGAATTTGGCAAGTGATTTTTTTAGCTATGACAGTAAAGGTATAAGCAACAAAAGAAAAACTAGACAAACTGGATTTCATGAAAATCAAAAAGTTTTATGTGTCAACACACTATTAACTAGTAACTAATAAAAAGACCACCCACAGAATAAGACAAAATTTTTACAAATCATATCTGATAATGTCTTGCTATTTAAACTATCAAGAGAACTCTAAAATTCAACACCAAAAAATAGAAAATAACAAGCACTGGTGAGAAAGTGAAAAAATTAGAACCCTTGGGTACTGAGGTAGGAATGTAAAATGGTACAGTTACTGTGGGAAACAGTATAGTGGTTCCTCAAAAAATTAAAAGTAGAATTACTACATGATTCAGTGATTTTACTCCTAGGTACATACACAGAAGAATTGAAAGCAAGGTCTTAAAGAGATAGTCACCCATGTTAATAGCAACATCATTCACAATAGCTAGTATTCTAAGCAATCTAAGTATTCATCAAAGGATGAGTGGATAAGCAAAATGTGATTTATCCATACATTGGAATACTATTCAGTCTTAAGGAGAGAAATTCTGACATATGCTATAAATAGATGGACCTCGTGAGGATTATGCTAATGAATAAGTCAGTCACAAAAAGACAAACACCACATATGAGTCCACTTATGAGATATAGAGCAGCCAAAATCAGAAAGAAGGGTTATTACCAGGAACAGGAAGAGGGAGGAGTGGGGAGTTAATCTTTAATAGGTATAGTATTTCAATTTTATATGATGAAAAAGTTGGCTCAGTGCCCATAGCACAGTGGCTAGGGTGCCAGCCACATACACTGAGGCGGGCGGGTTCAAACCCAGCCTGGGCCTGCTAAACAACATTGACAACTGCGACAAAAAAAAATAGCCTGGAATTGTGGCAGGCACCTGTAGTCCCAGCTACTTGGGAGGCTGAGACAAGAAAATCACTTAAGCCCAAGAGTTAGAGGTTGCTGTGAGCTGTGACACCACAGTGCTCTACCAAGGGCAACATAGTGAAACTGTCTCAAAAAAAAGAGAGAGAGAGAAAACAGCTCGGCACCTGGAACACAGTGGTTACAGTATCAGCCACATACATCAAGGCTGACAGGTTCAAATCTGGCCCAGCCAGCTCAACAACAATGACAACCTCAATAAAAAAAAATAGCTGGGCATTGGGTAGCGCCTGTGGCTCAGTGAGTAGGGTGCCAGCCCCATATACAAAGGGTGGCAGGTTCAAACTCGGTCCGGCCAAACTGAACAAGAAAAATAGCCGGGTGTTGTGGCAGGTGCCTGTAGTCCCAGCTACTTGGGAGGCTGAGGCAAGAGAATTGCATACGCCCAAGAGTTGGAGCTGTGACATCACAGCTCACAGCACTCTACCAAGGGTGACAAAGTGAGACTCTGTCTCTTAAAAAAAAAAAAAATGAGCTGGGCATTATGGCAGGCACCTGCAGTCCCAGCTACTTGGGGAAGCTGAGGCAAGAGAATCACTTAAGCCCAGGAGTTGGAAGTTGCCATGAGCTGTGATGCCACGGCACCCTACCGAGGGTGACATAACAAAATTGTCTCAAAAAAGAAAAGAAAAAGTTATAGAGAGAGATTGTGAGGATGGATACACAGTATTATAATTGTATTTAATAGCACTAAACTGTACACTTGAAAGTGGTATGGCTGGGTGGCTCCTATAGCTCAAGCCGCTAAGGTGCCAGCCACATACACCAGAGCTGGTGGGTTCAAATCTACCCAGGGCTATGGTTTGAGGCTCTGTCTCAAAAAAGAAAGAAAAAAAGAAAGTGGTGTGCTTAAGATGATTTTTTTTTTTTTGGCTGGGGCCTGTTTGAACCCACCACCTCTGGTATATGGTGGTGGTGCCCTACTCCTCTGAGCCACAGGCCCAAGATGATAAATTTTATATTATCTGTATTTTGCCATAATAAAACTTTTAAAATTACAATATATTGTATGTCTATGCAATACTTTACCTTATTGCCTTAAAAAATAAATTTTATTTTTAGTGATTGATATGGGATATATCTTAGATACATTAAATGGCAAAGCAATCTAAAGTAGTATGTCTGGCAGCTAAAGACAGAAAACCATCAGAAAGCCAGGTGCAATGGGTAGAATGACTGAACTCACAGGTTTGAGATCAGCCTCAACAAGAGTGAGACCCTGTCTCTAAAAATAGCTGGGTGTTGTAGCAGGCACCTCTAGTCCCAGCTACTCAGAAGGCTGAGGGAGGAGAATTGCTGAGGTTACTGTGAGCTGTGACACTACAGCACTCTACTGAGGGTGACACAGTGAGACTGTCAAAAAAAAAAAATGGGCGTGCCTGTGGCTCAGTGAGTAGGGCACCAGCCCCATGTACTGAGGGTGGCAGGTTTGAACCCAGCCCCAGCCAAACTGCAACAAAAAAATAGCTGGGCATTGTGGTGGGCGCCTGTAGTCCCAGCTACTCGAGAAGCTGAGACAAGAGAATTGCCTAAGCCCAAGAGCTGAAGGTTGCTGTGATCTGTGACACCACTGCACTCTACCGAGGGCAACAAAGTGAAACTCTGTCTCTAAAAAAAGAAGAAAGAAAGAAAAAAAAGAAAAGAAACTTGTCAGAAAAGTAGGCCAGCAATTTGATCAGATCATTTACCAAAAACGATTTCAAAATTTAAATGTCACGTAAATAAGTTAAGTCCTTTAGTAAAGTAAAGGAAAAGCAATTTTAAATCATTATGAGATTCTACAGCATACCCACCAGAATAGCTAATATTAAAAAGACTAAGACTAGGCTCGGTACCCATACCGCAGTGAGTAGGGTGCCAGCCACATATACTGAGGCTGGCGGGTTCGAGCCCAGCCTGGGCCTGCTAAAGAACAGTGACAAATGCAACCAGAAAATGTCTGGGCATTGTGGTGGGCACCTGTAGCCCCAGCTACTTGGGAGGCTGAGGCAAGAGAATCACTTAAGCCCAAGAGTTTGAGGTTACTGTGAGCTGTGACTCTAAAGCACTCTACTGAGGGCGACATAGTGAGACTCTGCCTCAAAAAAATAAATAAATTTAATTTTAAAAGTCTAACAGTAACAATTATTAGGATATGAAACAACAGGTTTTCTGGTGGGACAGTATTTGATACAAACACTTTGATATTATCTCTAAAATTTGAAGATACACACATCCCCAGGTATATATTCAAAAGAAACAGGTACACATGTCTATCAAGAAAAATGCACAAGAATGTCATAGCAGCATTATTTGTAAGGTCCCAAACTTGAAATAACCCAAACATTTGTTATTAGAGTAGAAAAAAATGTCAAATTGTGATATATTCTATTATGAAATACCATTTAGAATTGAAGAGAACAAACAACATAGAACTACATGCAACAGCATGGATGAATCTCTCAAACAAGATACTAAACAGCAGAAGCTAAACAAGATTTATGTTTTGTACACAAAGCTTACAAACAGGCAAAACTAAACTGTTATGTTTAGGGTTGCATGATTAAGTGGGAAAAATCTAAAGAAAAGAAAAACAAGAAATTTGTATAAAAATCATGATAGTTGTTACTTTTTGAGGAACAAAAGAAAAATGAAAGATCTTGATGAGGAAGAGGAATGCCAGGGAGCTCCTGGGGTGCTGACAAAATCCTGTTACACCATATTATATGCTTTTTTTCTGCATTCTGTATTCTGCATTTTATGCTTTTTTAAAGTATAGTTGAAAGAAACTCAATAAAATCCAAACAAAAATATAAAGAAGTTCACACCAGAACACATTATAATGGAGCTTCAGCTACCAAATATGAGAAGATATTTAGAGCAGCCAGAGGGAATGGATTGGGTATGTTGGCAAACTCTGACCCTTCAGCAGCAGCAATGGAAACCAGAAACTAATCAACTGATAGCCTCAATATGCTCAGAGAAAATAATCTCAAACTTCCTATACCCTGCAAATAGTCTCTGTCTCAGTGTCAAATGAATAGAAACTGAGAGAGTTTACCTCCATAGACTAACACATTGTAGAATCAAACAATAATCTTCAAGTAGAAGGAAAAAAGATCCAAGAGGAAGGTTTGGGTTGCGAGAAGGAATAAATAGCAAAGAATATGGTAAATATGTCACACATTGACTACAGAATAAAGGCATAATAATGTCACATGAAAGGCATTTTTTAATGTTAGAATTTTAAAATAAACAACAATACAAGGTTGATTGAAATTAAAGTGTTCTAAATTCCTATGTTCTTGAAGAGGACTGAGGCGTGGACTTTAGACTTTGATGAGTATCGTGGTAAAATATCTAAGGTAAGCAGTTAAAGAACAGAAATAGTACACATAACTTTTCAACTAATACAGGAAAAACAAATTTTTGAAAAGTTAATAAAGAAAGCCAAGAGGAAAACAGTTTAAAAGATAATTACAAGTCATTTGTGGTAAGACTTCCATCTGTGGCAGAATAAAGAGGCCAGTGATCCTCTTTCCAAGAAAACAAGTATAAAACTTGAAAAAATTTAAAAAAAAAAATAACTGCTTAGCACTCTTAACCAAAAGCAAACAACAAATAATTTTGGAACCTGATTCTGCCTGTTCCTTCATCATCTATATTCAATCATGATATCCTAGACCTAGACAGTCTTCCTGAAAATAAAATCTCCCATCCCCATTCCATATTTTTCATTGTCACTATATAATGGAATTGAATGACCACTGTGGTTGTTAAGGCTTCTTGGTGGCAAATAACCAAAACCCACTTCACATAAGCCCAAGTACACAAAAAGATATATTAGGACACTGAAGAATGCCCATGTCTCAAAAAGCAGGAAGGATAGAGAGACTCCATAGAGCCTGGGACCAGGCATGGAGATTCCTTCAAGGTCCACACAGTCTTCAGACTTTCTGTCAACTTTTCTTTTCTTTTCTTTTTTTTGAGATAGTCTAACCTTGTCACCCTCAGTAGAGTGCAGTGGCATCACAGCTCACAGCAACCTCAAACTCTTGGGCTTAAGTGATTCTCTTGTCTCACTTAGCCTCCCAAGTATCTGGGACTACAGGCACCCACTACAACGCCCAGCTATTTTTAGAGACAAGGTCTTGCTCTGGTGCAGGCTGGTCTTGAACTCATGAGCTCAGGCAGTCCACCCTCCTCAGCCTCCCAGAGTGCTAGGATTATAGGCGTGAGCCATCACACCTGACCCATGTCTTATTTTCTTTTTCTGGGGTCTTATGTTATCCCAAGTGTTTTCTTTTCTCTAAGTCTAATTCAGTCTCCTCTCTTAAAAGATGTTGCCTTCTGCAAAACAGCTTTCTCTGTCTTTTCTTTTCTTTCTTTTTTTGAGACAGAGCCTCAAGCTGTCGCACATCACAACTCATAGCAACCTCCAACTCCTGGGCTTAAGCGATTCTCTTGCCTCAGCTTCCCAAGTAGCTGGGACTACAGGCACCTGCCACAGCGCCCGGCTATTTTTTGGTTGTTGTTGTCATCGTTGTTTGGCAGGCCCTGGGCTGGATTCGAACCCGCCAGCTCTGGTGAGTGTGGCTGGTGCCTTAGCCATTTGAACTACAAGTGCTGTCTGTCTTGACAGACACATGCTCAAACAGTTGAAGCAACTTCCCAGATTTGTGGTCTGGTTCTCAATTTCAGTTTTCTTCAAGACAAACTGATTGGGTCAGCTGGAGTCATGTGTCTACCATTGGTCCTATCAGTGATGATCCATGGGTTCATCAAAGGCAGCTTGTACAGTTCAGCAAAAAATATTCATATAGACTAACCCACATAAAGCTGTTGTATGAAAGAGAAATGTTACTAATATTTAATATAACTTTTATAAATCAACATACATTAATCTTTACTTCCTATAGAGAATATCTTTATATTGTTGGAGCACTTTGTTGTGTAACCTAATGCAGCTTTGAGCCTACTAATCTGTTAGTATTTATTATTTTCTTATAGTTTAATTCATTTACAGCATATTTCTAAATGATTACAGGAATCTTAAACAGTTTTATCTCTGTCTCATAAGAATTGTTCTTTAGTTATATACAGGGTTCCAAAACAGTAGTGTTTTATTTAATTCTTTGCATTTTTTTCTGAACATAAATTACAAAGAAGTGGGTATTTTCTTTCTTTTTTGGAGAGTAGTTTAAAACCATTAGTCCCAAGATACTTAAAGTTCTCAATGGGTAAGAGTTGTTTTGCTTTTAAAGTGATTAATTTCAAGCAGGCTTTAGTGAAACAAACAATATTTTCACTATGAAATCACCAGCATGCTGGAGGACTGTGCCATCATTTGTTTATGATGGTATGCCATTTGGGGTCTATAATTCAGAACACCAAGAGTAAAGTTTAAATGTTTACATACTGAAAATGGGTTATTTATGTCTTTGGAGGGAGGATTAGCAATGGTTGTACACATAGTTGTAACTAAGCTTTGTGTGATTTGATGGCTCTCTCAGTTCAGTTTTTGAACCATCTCAAGCCCTGGGCAGGCATTATGCTCTGTGTCAAATGTGAAGCAAAGACTGAGTCAAACAACCATGATTACCTCCACTTCCTCATTTTTCCCTCAGGAACCCGGTTTCACCTCACTGCTACCTCCCCCCAGTCCCAGCCTGGCCTGTTTCATGAGGCACCACTCAGATGACTCCCATCTGCAGCAGTACAAATTCTTTCCATATAAGCCTTTGGCTCCCGGCTTGTGTTGGCTTTGTTCCATTTACTCTTTGCTTCCCAAAGTCCAAAGAAGATTTCACATAAGTATGTGTTACATACATTGTCAGCACAGAGTAGGAACTCAGTGTTTTCTTTTTTACATTGTTTCTATGCTCGTTTTAACCAGTTTGTTCTATTATTCATTCAACAGGCATTTATGTGCAAGGAATTGTAGTTGCTTTTCTCTTGAGCTAAATGTCTGTACTAAAGCTCTAGAGCTTAGTAGTAAAACATCTATATAAATTTTGCCCTATTTTTACTTTGTTTAAATATATTTCTGGATCATTCACTCATATTTCCTGGTTTCACTAAATCCCTTTTAATTTTCTTTAGCTTTTTCATTTGCAGGTTGTGTACATTCATGAATTATACAAACGTTTACCAAATACCTACTATGTGCCTAGGTACCAAGAGACCAGTTCAAAGTGAGTAAGACACTCTTTTACCAAATTGCATGTTATATAGTTACTTCAGTATTTAGTTGAAGTAACAAAAGTATATACCTACTGTAATCACAAGTGATTGCTAATAAACAAATTATATGGAGACATATGAGAAGCAGGGAGATTTCCTGAATAGATAGCATTTGAGTAGAATGACAAGAATTTTTATAGGTACTGGAATAAAGACTGTTCATTGGGACTGGGATAAAGTATTAGAAGCACAGGCTAGAAAGTAAGTTTAAGGAAATTTCACAGAGAACCTTGAGTTCCACATTTTATTTTTTATTTTTTTTGAGTCAGAGTCTCACTTTGTCACCCCCAATAGAGAGCCCCATGGCACACAGCTTATAGCAGCCTCAGACTCCTGGCTCAAACAGTTGTCTTGCCTCAGCCCCCAAGTAGCTAGGATTTCAGGCAACTGCCGCAACGCCCTGCTATTTTCTAGAGGAGGGGTCTTGCTGTAGCTCAGACTGGTCTTGAACTAGTGAACTCAGGCGATCTGCCCACCTCAGCCTCCCAGAATGCTAGGATTATAGGTGTGAGCCACCGCACCCAGCCCATAGTTCCACATTTTAGAAATTTAGTCTTTATTCTAAGCTCTAAAACAAATCACTTTATATTTTTGAGGGAGGATAGTGACATGAAATCACTCATGTTTTAGGCGGATAATTTTGGAGATTTGTGAATAATATAGAATTAAGAGTCTGACTCCATTGTCCATAGTTTGACTGTTCATTCACCAATTAGTAGGAATTTGAGTTGTATGAACTTGTTTGTCTATAATGAATGAAGCTGCTGGGTGCATTCATATATGTAAGTCTTTGTAGGGACATGCTTTCATTCCTCTTGTTTAGACTCCTAGGAATAGAACTGCTGGTTGTATGGCAAGCTTATGTTTAGTTTAAGAAACTCCCAAATGGGCTCGGCACCTGTGGCTCAAGTGGCTAAGGCGCCAGCCACATACGCCTAAGGTGGCCGGTTTGAATCCCCAGCCTGGACCCGCCAAACAACAATGATGGCTGCAACCAAAAAATGGCCGGGTATTGTGGCCGGTGCCTGTAGTCCCAGCTACTTGGGAGGCTGAGGCAGGAGACTCACTTGAGCCCAGGAGTTGGAGGTTGCTGTGAGCTGTGATGCCATGGCACTCTATCCAGGAGGTAGCTTGAGGCTCCGTCTCAAAAAAAAAAAAAAAAAAGAAACTCCCAAATGAATGTGATGTCACAGAAAATGGCAGAGTAGGGCACTCCTTCTAAAGAATTAGACCTCCACTTAAACCACCATAAACTGCCAAAAATTGACAGAACTCATTTTGCTGGGACCCTGGAAACTAATCAGACACTTGAAACAACTGAGGGAGTGCTTGGTGAAGAGAAACAGCTGACTTCCAGTGAAAAGTATTACTTGCCTGCCTATCATCTGTCATTCCCCAGCAAGGCAGTGGCAGCTATGACAGTAGCAGCCCATGTTCTTGGTGCTACTTGCTGTTGCCAGGGGGTGAACACAAACTTTCTTAAAATACTATGGTTATACATTGTGACCTATCCTGTGGTTCCTGAAAGGTCCAGTGCAGAAGCTGACCTTTGTGTCACTACCACCCCCTGGGCTACAGTAGAGTTCTGGGAAGTGGCAGCATTTGTGGAAAAGATTTAAAGTTATATATTACACATGCCTGCCAGGGGGCAAGGGATGGAGGGCAGAGCAGTCAGCAGACAGATCCAAAATCTCTGGAGGGAAGAGTCTGAGGAGGAGGTTTCTTGAGAGATTAAAGGCCTTAAGAGGGCCACTGTATATTTGAGGGGAAAACAGGGTGCCATACACATGCCCAGGACAGGCTGCATGCTCAAACAAGACCTGAGAGAAAAGTAGGCTTCCACCTCTGGTGGAGCAAGTAGAGAGTGAGAGCTGAGGCAGAGTTGTAGGCAGACTGCCTTAGCACTGAAGGTGTTCACCACCACTGAAGTTTGCCTTTGCCAAACTGCAAAGACTAGAAGAAGAGAATTTTTTTTCTTTCCCTTTGGGCTCTAGACATTTAAGGAAATCTCTGTCAGGCCACTATCTTCAGTGACCACATACAATCAGGAATACAGTCTTTGCAAATATGGTTTAGAAAAGTTGCTAAAGAAGACAACTGTAGTCCTTAGTGATCAACAACAGTAAATCTGAGAACAGGATAATTTGATTCCCAGAGTACCACATTCTGGTATGTGCCCAATTTTCAACATCCAAAATACAGGGTATAGAAAGAAACAGAAAAGAATGGCCCATTCATAAGGAAAAAAATAAATACAGCAGAACCTCTAAGTCAGTGGTTCTCAACCTTCCTAATGCCATGACATTTTAATATAGTTCCTGTGGGTCACAACCCACAGGTTGAGAACCGCTGCTCTAAGTTGACCACCCAAGGGACTGCAACAAGCTGGTCAACATACAGAGGGACTAGGCCTACTGTTGCGATATGTACATGTGATGTACGCCTGGTCTATGAAAATGAGGTCAACTTAAGGAAGTAGTCAATGTAGGAAGGTGGCCAGCTATGGAGAAAG
>CAUYQV010061545.1:0-24201 GCA_963574575.1 Galagoides demidoff
TATTTTTCATTCAGAGCTCAATTAAAATGTTTAATCATCAGGGATGCCTGAAATATACTCTACAGTACCTCGTATCATTCATAACACAAAATTTGTGATATTTCTAGGATATTCAACAAATGTTATTTCCCCAAGAAGCCATTTCTCAATGGCAATGGCCAGGCCTGGCCACCCTCCAGTGAAACAGCTCCTAACAAAGAGACTAGAACATAAAGTTATTTTTTTAATTAATGAACACAACCAAACTCCACCCTTCAGCTCTCACTGATGGTACCAGTTGTGTCGACTGCAAAAATCCAAACTTCAAAATGCTGCAATAGCTAAAACTTTTAAAGTGCCAATGTGGTGCCCCACATGGACAATGTCACACCTGACATCATGTGATGGGTACCAGTCACAAAGCAGGTGCACAGAATAGAGGTTATTCAGTGTCTCCACAGGGACAAACATATGAGCCTTCCACATCCCGCCTCTGGTTGAGCAGTCGTGTGTCTTTTCTGTACACTCCCAGGTGCCCCATGCAAGCGCACGCCTGGAGGCTAGAACGAGGCATTGCAGGGCCGGACTGAAACTGTTTGTTGTTTAAAAGGTAATACAGGTTCTTCTGATGTGACTGTGCTGCTTAGTTACCACGAACACATTTTCCCCACTGTACCAATGGTGTGTTATACTTTTTACTGTTAAGCACTTAATGTGTGAATAAGTATCAAAAATGATTATTGAAAGCGTAAACATTCAGAGTCAGGAACAGCTGTGATGCCCAAGAACCACAGGTGGTCCACACGGTGGCTGACACAGTGACACCTCTGCTTTCTGGTGGTTTAATGTACACAAATTTTGTTTCATGCACAAAATTTTAAAACTATTATATAAAATTACCTCCACACTGTGTTTACAAAGCACATGTATATACGTGTGTAAATATGTATACACACGCATCACAAAAAAGTAAAAACATTTTATATTTAGACTTGGGTCCCATTCCCGAAATATCTCATTATGTTTATACAAATATTCTAAAATTTAAAAAAAAATGCAATGATCCCAAGCATTTCGGATAAAGGATATTCAACTTGTAGTCCCATGCTATGGAAACAAAACTATGGGTTATTCAAAGTAATTGGTTGTGACCCGTCAAGGGTCAAAGTGGCCTGTACATGTGGAGCTGAGACAGGGCCATGGGATTTTAAAATGTACAAAATACCTAAGAAAATGACCAAGAATATTTGACTATGAAAACAGATATGGTATTTTAGCAGTCTGTTGCTAAAATCTTGGTCAGACCCCCTCTTATTTATTTGGCTTCCCTTGGGTGTCAAGCAGGGAATACGGAACGGTGAGCATTAGGTTTCCATCAGTTTATTAGGTGGGGGAGACACGGCTTCCATATTTTAGCATTTTTGAATGCAGTCCGTGTTTTTCATTGGCTTCTTTTTCCCAATACAATATTTATAGCTTTGTGTTCCCCAAGATATACTTCTCTGCATTTCTTCATGTTGAAAATGTTCTTCAAAGGTGTCAACCCCTCTGACAGCGTCACCTATCATACAATGCTCCAAATTCTAAAATTCCAAGTCCCCTAAGTCCTTCCGTCTTTGACTCCTGATTCTGCTTTTTTTTTCTTTATTTTGGGTTTACTCAAAGGTATTCTGAATTCACCCGAGAAATTAATCTGCCTCCCTGAAAGTTTAAGCTAACTTTCCCCCTTTCATTATCCTGCCCCCCACCCCACCGCCCCCAGGATCCCCTGTACTAATCCGTAGTATCACCGTCCATCAGTAGCCAGAGCCAAGAGGCATTGTTGTCTCCTCTGAGCCACTTTCACCATGACCGAGAGAAGGAAGAACTTCACCTTCTCGGCCCAGATGTCTGCTCTGGTCAGCTGTGCCAAGTCAAATCTGGCTGCTGTGAAATCTGCCTGGGAAGAGAGAGCTGGTGCCAGCGCTGTTCAGCGGGGTGGGAAGTATCTGCAGGTTGGAAGCTTCCCGGTTCCTACAGGAAAAGTTCACTCTAGGCCGAGGTCTGTGTGGCAGCTGGGATGAGAAGGATGCCCCGGAGGATGTCATGAGCAAATCGGCTCCAGAAAACAAAAACAAAATGCAGAAAAAAGATCCAGACAGGGATACCTGGTCTCTGCACTGCGTGTACATAAGGCATGTGTTGCTCCTGTTCCCAAGAATTCAGCCATTTCAGAAATTACTCCTAGCGCCTGAAAAACTCCTCTACTCTGATGGGAAAATTTGTTGGGAACAGATCAGCACCACTGTGCAAATTCAACCGTAACAATCATCTCCCAGTGGATGGGAAGATTGCAGTTTGCCATTCAGTGCAGAGACAGGCATAATTGCCAGACCAAGACAGGTCAAAAGCTCCGATTTCATCATTGTCCCTCATTTTCAGGGGCCTAGTTGCCCTGTTAATTATTAACATGCACATGGACATACACACGTTGGTCCCTGATGGGTCCCTAGGAACCTACCTTCCCGAGAGCTTGGTTTTTGCTTCCCATCCCTGAGGGCAGCCCTCAGCCAGGCCAATCCATGGGTAAGCAGATGTCAGTGGGGAAGGCGCAGCTGGCCTGTACATCTGGTTAGTGTTAAACCAGCTCTCCGAGTTCCTGGGGCTGCCTTGTTCAGGATGGGAGGGAATCAGAAGAGATGATTGAATTTAGAAGAATTAAATGTAAAAACTGGTATCTGAAAAGAGAAACTGAGGCTTATTCTTTGAGTCAAAACTCTATGCTTTTAAAGCAATGATATTTAAGATCCTTCTGTGCTATTTTCAATCTGCTTGTTGGCGTCTCATGTCCCTCTGGTCTCCACCCCGCCCTGCAGCACTGCCACCTGAGGACAGAAGCATCCTGGCTTCACCACAAAGACCAGCACCTGGCAGGTGGCAGGAGCTCAGTAGACATTTTAGACTGCACAGGACACTTACAACCAACCAGTATCTTTACACTGCGTCCCTATCTCTGCTCATGTGATTTTCCATTTACAACATTCTTTCTTTTTTTCTACTTCTGAAAATTTGTTTATCTCAACTGACAAAAGATTCTTTGCTGGATCCTACTCGGGCTTCTCTGAACTTTCTCAATCATGTCTGAGTCCTACAGATGTCTGTGGGTTTTGTGCATGCTCCAATTTTAGCAAGAACCTTGCTAAGTTGCTTTAGCCAGGAGTCTCTCGTTTTCTACCTCTGATCACTACCAATATCTAATCACATTTCCCGTGCTCCTCCGTCCCCCCAGGTGAGGCCAAGAATAATCACATGATGCCCCTGGCCTGTGCTCACTAGCTGGAATTGCCCTCCCTCCAATGTTTCCTCTAATTTTCCTTACACTGACTCTCACCCTATTCCTTGGTAATAAACCCTCCTTGTCCATGCTGTGTTAGGAGTTGAACCCAGTTCTGCACTCATATTCTCCTGTTTTTTAATGGCCCTGAGTTAAACCTCTTTGTACCACTCAAACTAAGGTTCAGCTCAAGTTTTCTTTGACACAACAACTTAAGTGCCTGTCCTCACTTGAAGCCCCCCAGACTGTTCCACATGTGCTGGGTTCTTGCACTTCTGTTACTCTTTTACGTAACTGATTTTCTGACTTGTGTTTGCACACACGTAGGCACACAACCAGTTATTGGGATATGTGCATCCTTGAGTAAGATACATTAAACTTTTCTTTTTCTGTCTCGGTTAATCTTCTGCGATATTGTGTCCTCCCATCTCACCTTCTCTTCATAATAAATGAAGAGAGGATGTGTTATGCGCTGCAGGCAGTGATGTGCTGGCAAATGGTTAATGACTGGCTTTCAGAAAAAAAAAATACAGCCCTAAATTGTAGTGTTTGTTGACCTCTCTACCATAAATACGCCCACCATGGCAGACTCCTAATTGCCAATGTGATATCCCTGAGCCAGGAGTTGGGAAGAGATGTGTGGTGACACACCCTTGTATCTCCACCAACAGATATGATAGCTGTAAATAAAGTCAAGGAAACAGGTAGTAGTAAAATGTAATTTTTAATGATGGTTACGTTTAACAACTGACTTGCAAATTCCTGAATTTAGCTACCGGCTCTCAACCACTGGTATGAGTTGGCTCCAACATACCAGCAAAATGGATTACAATACATTCAAATTATATAATCACCAACAGAGATATGATCAGAATAGAACTGACTTATAAAATGTTTAAAACAATATTATTGTGGATCCCTGTTCTCAAGAAACTTGCGTTGTATGAGATTTCATCAATTTTTTTTCCTAAAAAGTCTGCTGTCTTAAAAGGTTATAAATCATCAGAATGTCTCAAGATCATCATCAAAATATGTTAATAATCTAGTTACTGAAATGGATGAATGTACGAGGAAGGCACATTGAAAGATATAATAGTATTAGTACGTGGAATTATGGCAAACATGAACATTATTCTTTCAGAGAAATGTTATGTTTTTAAAAAGAAATAGGTAATTTACAGCTTATACCCCCAGGGGCCTCTAATTCACAGACAAATGATGATACGTTATAAATTTCAGTATCTGATACAATTGCTTGTAGCCTTTAGCAGGAGCAGTTCTTCAAACAGTAGGTGGAAATCTACTCATTAAGCTTCAAGATTGCCCACATTCAGGACACCTGCCAGGCATCTCCTAAATTGCCACCTGTTATCATAACATCAAAGACAGCCAAAATACCCGCTTACTAAATCTAGGCTCCCTAAGTGTATATAATTTTCCTATAATGCTGCTTCATGGTAGAGAGGTCTGTTAATTTCATATGCATAAATCAAACTTGTTTCTGGACAATGCTGGGTCTAACGTGGCTCTGAGTATCTGCTCCTGAGGTAGAGTTGATCGCTGCTATTCTATCGGGTATTAATTTATAGTTACCCTTTTAACTTTTGAGGTGTAAGTGGTAATTGACGAGGCTTTTGTTTAAAGAAAAATTGCTATCACTGATACATTCTTTTCATAAAAAAACATTTTATTGATATTGTAGTACTATCCGTGGATTATTGAAAATTACTGGAAATCTCAAATACATGTGCAGTAGGTCAATATATAATACTTGAAATTAACAGCCGATGGAGCAGTGTGCTCCAAACCAGCATCTATAAAATAATAATAGTATGAATCCTACATATCCCTATATCCCATCTGTATTCTGAAAGATTTTTGGTTACAATAAGTAGAACGTAACTATATCACGTAGAATCTTGATGAGCTAATTCTGTGGAGTACATACAATGGATAGAAAATCAGAGGGAACCAGCTGTTTGTGACAAGCTAAACTGAAGTGAATAGATACAAGGACACCCAGAACTAGAATGCCTGGTGGCAACGAACTATAATGAGAGAACATGGCAACAGAAGAAGTGCAAATACCTAGCAGTCAGAAGTATCATGGCCAGAAAGAGTGTGTAGGCTGTGAAGTGATGAGGCTGCGTGTACACACTGTTACTCTTTTTAAAAAGAAGAGAGACAGAAAGAGAAAAATTGTTGAAGGGCTCATATGAACTCTGATACTCTTATTCGTTATGTTATAACCTTATGGTCAGAACTTGGGTTCAGGGACCAGCACCATGGATTTGCAAGTGAGCCCTCTCATTCATCTATTTCTGTGACTTTGGGCAAGTAACTTCACGTCTTTATTCCTCTATTTCCTCGTTTTTGAAGTGCTGATTAAAATGGCTTCATATTTCTACAGGAAGTTGTGGGGATTAAATGATATAATGGAAAGACAGCCCTTGGCACTGTGCCTCATCTGATGAAAATGTTCCCAAAGTCAACTCCCATGTTCCTCCCCACTGCCTGATAAACAGGGTATCTGCCGTGCTACATACACGCTGGCCCTGAGTGAATTCACACCGCCATCCAAGGCACTTTCAAGCATAGCCGTGAAACAAGCTGCATATCCCTAGAGGAAGATAAAACAAAAATGTGGTCAGAGCACAGAAATAACTTTCTCTGTGTTCAGGATTTCCCTACGTGTTCTTGACAGTCCTCTACAGAAGCCATGGCATTGACTGTCACTGGTGTTTTATTATCATCCTCCTATAGGTTGGTGACTGTTGCTGGGAAGAAGTCAGGATCATAGAATTGTAGATTGGGAAAAGAGTTTAAAGATCATTTCGTTGCTCTACATCACAGAAATGTGTGCTGTGATGTCTGTGAACATGTGTCGCCTCTGGTCACATATCCCCAGAGAATCACGTCCACTTTAGCTTCAGAGATGAAATCATCAATGCCTGATGGTCCATAATGGTCACTTAAAAAAGAAATGCATGGAGAAGAACCACAAGCTTAAATTATGCAACTTAATTGTTTTTCCATAGTCACAGGGTGGACATGGAGTTCTTGTGCAGTTTACTGTTTTAAATTGCACACGAACTTTATGTCCATCCTGTATGCACCACACACACACATATATATACTTAATATATGTCTTTTTTATAAATTCAGTATTTGCTCTTTCTTGGTACTTTACGTGATATTCACACCATTCCATTAAGACTTTGTCTTCCCTCCATTTTAATTGTACCTAGCATTCTGAACACACATAATTGAAAAATATTTCACAATTAAAAAGAAAAGCACAACTACTTTTGACTTTAACACAGGCGTTTCCAGAAATATATCTTTAAAATATATTGAGGTAGATACGAAGTTGGAAAGAGATAACTATTTCAATGTTGTTTAGAATATTATATAAGAATTTTATATTATTCATCTTGGTAGAATAAAATAATTATGATAGTAGTAAATATAAAATAGAATCACAAAGTTGTTGACATCCTAGCTATCAACAAAATCTCCCCTACGTCCAAGCTCTTTTTGGCTTTGACTCGCATCCTCCCCTCCATGACCCTGCACCTTCCCAGTCCTGAGTGTCTGGTCTCCCCCAAATCACATACCGCTTGGTGTAGGTGTGGGTGTGCTTCTCCCAGACTCTGCCACACCCACCTGGATAAACCTCGACTCATACTAAATCTATTGGCTGCCTACTCTAATGCTTCATGTAGGCAACTAAGCCAGGCTGGAAAAAAACGCACAACTCTGATGACTGGTCTCACGGCGTTTCACCACCCTCATTTTAAACAGGCTGTTTGTGCAGGGGAGGCTCCGTCCACCTCCTCCGCTCCAGTCCTCAATACCACCACTGTCTCTTTTCTATGTCTCCATTTTTACTTTCTACTCTAGTCCATCATTGTCGTCATCATAACACGCTGCTATGTTTCTTTTTCAGCAGTGAGAATAACAAATCCCTTAGCCTGGCAGGCTCCTTGCGTCCTGCCTAGAACCCCGCACACATTTTGGGTAAAACTCCTGGAGGGGTTGATCTCATTCAAAATCATGACCATAAATTTCATCTGGACTCTGAAGACAAGCTATCTTTTGTTCTCAGAACTCTTTCCTAAACCTTATATCAAATCCCAACTTCATTTCAATGATTTAAATTCTCAAGCAGAGTGTGCTCAAAATGGAAATCCTTCCAATACCACAAAAGCCTTTCCCTCAGAGTTGCCCATCTTATGAGTTAAAAATTGTAACCTTCTAGTTTTGGTCAAAAATATTGCATTCTTTTTATTTTTACTTGACTCTTTAATATGTCAAATACAACCTAGTATGAATTCAGTTGTCTCTTCCTTCAAAAACCATCCCAAATCTAATTACTTAAAATAATTTTTGTACTGACACCACTGGCCAAACCATCATCTCTCACATAAATTACTGACTGCAGCAGCTTGCCAACTGTCCTGTTTTCACCCTTCCTGTCCTCTAATAATCTATGCTTAATATATTAGCTAGAATGAGCATTTTCTAGGAGGTCAGATACTGTCTCTACTCAAAACCCTCCAATTCTTTTATGTCTCAGTTGGTGTAAAAACCACAATTCTTGCAATGGCTTCAATCCTTTAAATTTTATGATCTGGCTACTCTATTTTATGGATTTCATTGTATAACATTCTTCTTCTTGTTAGGGGTATTCTGCCTAAGACTTGCTCTTGTCTGCCTGGAACTATCTATCTGCCTTCTTTCCTCTCTTCTTTCAAATCTCTACTTAAAATATTCCCTCAAATTAGGCCATCAATCATCCTACATATGAAAATCTGAATCCCATGATGGTACTACTCCTTATATCATGTTATATATTTTCCATTGCACTCACAACTCCTGCCTTATTATCAATTTTGTGCTTGCTTGTGTGAGCCCTCCCACGCAAAATTTAGATGAATATATAGAGAGATAGAGACCTAGTTTTATTTATAGCTGAATGACTAAGGCTTACAATATATAATGCCCAAAACGTAAGACACTAAATTCATTTGTGAATGAATTAGTTAAATAATTAATTGCATTCAGTTTGTTGTGGCATTTTGTAAAACATGTGGAAAATGATGATTTATACAGATGTGTATTTCCCATTAATTTCCATTATACTTTCAGGAACGTGTTTCTCTAGGGAGTAAAATGACCTAAAATACATTTAAAGCATCTAACATTTATCTTTAAGAGCATTTTCTCTTTGTAAGCCTGCACCCTGGGCACATTAATTTCTCCCACACAACTCCCATTAAAGAGGTATTTAAATGGCCAGGTGATTCCCAGCCATTCATTAGCAGCCCTCACATCATCAATTTTCAGGCAGAAGAAAATGCTTGGTAATCTTAGCGCACTTGTGACTCCCTGTCCATGTTCACTAGCAGAAATTTGGACATTTTCTTTTTATTAGAACTCACATACTGCAAATATGTGACTTTCATTTTGACATTAAATCATATTGCCATTGGAAATATGTATAAATAATCATAGAGTCTCCTTACCACCCAGATTAGAAATACTGATTGGCTTCAAAGATGCTATTTTTATTCCCAAGCTATTTTTTCTCTATTTTTTGTGTGTGTGCAAGCAATCGCAATTTTAAAAGATGAGGTGACGAGAATTACTGGCCCTGAAATACCTGCCCATAGTATCTTATTCATATTTGTACCTTGGGCTTATATCCATATGCATGTGTGTGTCTATGCTCATGTGTATTCTGTACCTTTTTTGTAATTCTTTTTTTTTTTTTTTGAGACGGAGCCTCAAGCTATCCCCCTGGGTAGAGCCATGGCATCACAGCTCATAGCAACCTCCAACTCCTGGGCTCAAGCGAGTCTCCTGCCTCTGCCTCCCAAGTAGCTGGGACCACAGGCGCCCACCACAACACCTGGCTATTTTTAGGTTGCAGCCATCATTGTTGTTTGGCGGGCCTGGGCTGGGGATTCGAACCCGGCACCTTAGGTGTACGTGGCTGGCGCCTTAGCCGATTGAGCCACAGGCGCCGAGCCCTTTTTTGTAATTCTATTATTGCATCTCCACATTGTATCACAACTGGAATTTTTTTTTACACATCTAACTTTACCACCCACTCTGAGACCCAGAAGAGCCATGAGGCTTATTCCCTTAATTCATCTCTGTATTTCCAAAACCTAATTTAGTACATGACATGTGAGAGCTGGTCAATAAATGTTGTATATTTCTTTATTGAAATATATTTCACTAAGCCAGATTTATCCAACTGTGTTCAGAATTATACTAATTCTCCAATATGTGAGTGGTGGCCTAGGGTCTCACATATAGAATACTCTGGATTCTGTACCCCCTCTTGAGATGGTGTAGTGTTCACAAACATAATTATACTCTCTAAGAAAATAAAAATTATCAAAAATCTTTTTTAACACTGTGTAAGATATAAGCAAACTAACTTTCCCAACATTTGCTATTTTTAATTATCTTTCTCCTGATGTCCCAATTTTAGAAACAGGTTGCTTTAAGCTAAATGCACATGGAGTGATGTAGTGTTATTTATCTTAAACCTAGTGGGAGATTAGCAAAGATAAACTTTATATGCGACGTTCAGTTCAGTAAGTGGGGATAGAACTTCCTGAGAGTTTCCAATCTCAAGTGAGAGAGACGCCATCTCTATGAAACTATAGAGAATTTCGCCTTAAATGTGGTATGAACTTAGTGATTTTAGTGCATTTGGTGACAATGGTTATTTTGTTCACCTAAACATTCAGGAAGGATTCGAAAATGTGAAAATTCTTAAAACTCACATATAGAATACTCTGACTCTTAGTACAGTCAGTGTGAAAATAAAGTTGAATGTCACAATTTGTAAGTTCTTCAATGGTTGTAAGTAGACGACTTAATGTTAAAGAAAAATTTAGCTTTCACCAGCTGACTCCCTCTTCTCCAGGCTTTTGACTACTTCTTGCGAGGAAAAATATTCCATTCTCAACAAGCTGTGGACTATGCCTTTTGTGATTTCATCGCCACTTGCCCTCTAGGTTTTTCCACTGCTGAATATCAACAGTTTAGGCACATTCTTTGACTAATTGTACTGCCTGCTTCTCGTTTGAGATATTATAAACAAAACTTCTGGTTCAAAATCAGACGTTTTATTTTCCTGACCTAATATCAAGTTACCTCCATATCCTACTCCTTCTATAGGCAAAACTCCCAGAGGATCAACGACTTCCATGAACTTAGGTGGTAGCATTAAAATAGTGAATATAATGTTAAGGACAGATGAAAAACTTAATTGTAAAGCCAGGACGGACGTATGTAAAGCCCTCAAACAGGAATAAAAAAAAAAAAAAAAGGAATCGATAAAAACTTTTAGGTAAAGGCAGATGTTTTATTTTGGGAATGATGCAGAAACTGGTGCCACAGTGGGTTTGAGCTGAGAGGAAGGAATGAGTTTGAAGCGATGGGAACCTAACCCATGTGCATAGTAAAAATGAGTTTGATGCTAAGAAAATCTACATTTCAAAGAGACACTAGATTATACACAGTTATAAACAGAAAAGAGCTAAGATCTTAAGAATGAGCTTTGGGTGGTGTCCACTGAAATGGTACAGAAGAGATTGGGTGTGTTGATACCTCGAGGGAGGTGGCAGTTTGAGGTAGTTTAAAGAATTTATTAGGTGGACTTGGCGCCTGTGGTTCAAATGGCTAAGGCACCAGCCACATACACCTAAGGTGGTGGGTTCGAATCCAGCCCGGGCCCGCCAAACAATAATGACGGCTGCAACCAAAAAATAGCCAGGCATTGTGGCGGGCATCTGTGGTCCCAGCTACTTGGGAGGCTGAGGCAGGAGACTGGCTTGAACCCAGGAGTTGGAGGTTGCTGTGAGCTGTGATGCCACAGCACTCTACCCAGGGGGACAGCTTGAGTCTCTGTCTCAAAGAAAAAGAATTTATTAGGTGATCACCAACGCCACTAACAGGATGCAGGAAAGGCAAGGGAAGCAAAGTAAAGGACAAGGGAGGATGTTGCTTCTAATTTTTACACAATGACTTTCATTTATCTTTAATTTCTTTTTCAAAAAATTAAGTTTAATTGATGTTTCTTTAAACAAAGATGAATTATAGAGATTTTTTCCTCTGTATTTTAATGTGACCATTTACAAATGTTTCTCACTTATTATTGTTAAATATCACATACCCGCAATGCATTACCCTGATTGGGAAATACGCAGAATAATTTGTTTCAGATGGCAAAATACTATTATATTGAGTCTATTCAGATTAAGTTCTAGTAGGAGTCTTATTCAACCTATTCCAAATGGAAAAGTGTGGAAAATGGAAATTTTCAACCCTTAAACAGGAAAGATTGGGTAGTATAGGCAAACAAAGTATCATTAAAATTCGCCAGGGTGATTCCACCTTGCAGATCTCTTACAAGGCAGGGCTCCATCTGCTCAGTTTTACTGAGGTAATTTTGCCATTATCTTCAATTTCTGAATGCATCACAAGTGTGAGAAGATATAATTAGAGTGTGTAACTTAAATCTTAATAAAACATTCAAGCAAGCATGGGGTTGTGCACTTACAGAAATGTGCAAGTCAATGTAACTTAGCAAAATACATTTAAAGTTTAAACTGTTACTATGTCTTTCCTACCATGAAATGATTTTTACATTGTTGTGTGTGATTGTTTTATCTTGTTTCTAAAGTGAAATTTCCATGGCGGCAAGGGCTAATGCCTTGTTTCTTTGTACTCATTTTACTGTGTGGTTAGAAACTGTGATGAATGTTTTATGGATTATTGTACTTAATCCATAACCAATACTATCAAACATTTGGCATCATCATCATCATTTCACCAAAGAGGAAATGGACTCAGAGATTAAATAATTTTCCCCAGGTCAAACATACTCTGATTACAGAGGTGCTGGTGTTGCCCCAGTTCCTGAACTGTACTGATGCCCTTAAGAGTCTAGTTATGTGGCTCAAGTGGCTAAGGTGCCAGCCACATACACCTGAGGTGACTAGTTCGAATCCAGCCCGGGCTTGCCAAACAATGACGGCTGCAACCAAAAAATAGCCAGGCATTGTGGCGGGCGCCTGTGGTCCCAGCTACTTGGGAGGTGGAGGCAGGAGACTCACTTGAGCCCAGGAGTTGGAGGTTGCTGTGACCTGTGATGCCATGGCACTCTACCCAGGGGGAAAGCTTGAGGCTATGTCTCAAAAAAAAAAAAAAAAGAGTCTAGTTATGAGTTATGCAATTAAAAAAATACTCTAAAATGGTGAAGGGTCTCAGAGCTAAGTTATGTTGAAGATAAACTACAGATGTTCAACAAGGAGTCAGGAAGAACTAAGAGAAATATGTAAGCTCTCATAAATGTTTTAGGGTTGCCGTAGCATGGATGATAAATTATGCTTAGTTATTATTTTTGTTAGCATTATTAGAATCACCAAGAGAAAGTTAAAGCATAATAAGGAGCTCTTTTCCAGCTGAGATTATGGATGGTGTTGAAGAGAAGAAGAAGAACGTTTCTGCTGTGCCAGAAACCCTTAAGAAAAAAGTGAAGGACTTTCGCAGAGCTGAAGATCAAGCATCCAGGAAAGAAGCGTCCCCAAGAGATGCTCCAGAAGGCAAGGAGGGGGCTTATCTATGAGAAGGCTAAGCGTCATCACAAGGAGTACAGGCAGATGCACAGAGCTGAGATCCAGATGACTGGGATGGCAAGAGAAGCTGGCAACTTCTCTGTACCTGCAGAACCCAAACTGGCATTGTCACCAGGATCAGAGGGATCGATGGTGTGAGTCCAAAAGGTTGTTCACATTCAAATCTTCAGTGGAACCCTCGTTAAGCCCAACAAGGCTTCAATTAACATACTGAGGGGTGTAGAACCTTATATCACATTAGGGGACCCAAACCCAAGTCAGTGAAGAGCCCCAGGCATAGTTACGGTAAAATCAATAAGTGAATTGCACTGACAGATGATGGTTTGAGTGCTCCATCTCTTGGTAAAGATGGCAAGATGGCATCTTTCTGCAAGGAGGACCTGGTTCATGAGCGCTACACTGTTGGAAAACGCTTCAAAGAAGCAAATAACTTCCTCTGGCCTTCAAGTGGTCTCCATGGGGTGGAATGAAGGGAAGACAACCCACTTGGTAGAAGGTGGAGATCAATAGGCTTATTAGAAGAATGAACTCAGCTATCTGCCCTGATTATTTTTTAATCTGCTCACAGTGACTGCTTTCAAATTGAAAATAGAAAGCATGGTAGTTGTAATGCATATTAATTCAATAGAGAGGGTTTTATTGAATAACTGGGATGGCGAAATGACTGCATCCTTCATCCTTAAGCCTGGTGGTCAGGCAGAGAATGGGTGATCGTCTGTCATGGGTGCCGTTGAAAACTTTTAAAGGGCTGGGCTGACTTTTCCAAGTGTTGTAAATCTATAGAATTTGAAGATTTATAAGATTTGAGGATTTCAATTTACTTGAGAAAACTAAAAAAAAAAAAAAAGTACATAAAGCAGGATTATCAGCTGTTTTTATTCTACCAAATCAATTGAAATGCAAAACTTTGATAGGAAATTGGAATTTATATGGACGTTTTTGGAAATAGATATGATTGGAGTTGTAAATTTGCCAACATCCCAAATGCATTGTTGGCATCCAACCATTTACTATTTTGGTATAATTATTATTACATAATTAGCATTATTCTGCCTGTGAATATGAATGAGCATGATAATTATAATAATTAGAATGAGTCACATTACAATTTTTTTTCTCCAGCTCTGGGTGACATTGCGTATATGTTTTAGTGTTATAGATGGAAAGTTACATAATTTTGCAGATGAGGAAATGGGCAGTGGGTTTTGAACTTTGAGAATTCAGTGGGTCAGAGAAAGAATGTGCGCATAAGTTGGAATGGAATATAATACACCGTGTAGTACACCAAAAGATTGACTGTTGAATATTTTAGTTAGAGAACTTCACTATTTGGAAGAAATGGACATGACAATGTCTGATAAGGGAACGGAGAGAAACCCATTCGAATCCCAAAACATCAACTTCTATGAAGAAACATTGTGATTTGTTATTGAGAAAATTGAAAAATATTAGTCATGTTGTCCTGTTCCGCTGATTGAGTTGATTAAACATATAGCATTCACTTTTATGTTTTATTTCTATTACATGATTAGGTAGAACCTATTCTGTTACTTAGACCACAAATGTTTAATTCACCAAGTTAGTAATGGGCCCTTTTATTCAACAAAATTCACTTATTTTGATTTAGAAATTATAAAACAAAACCAGCAGGTGTCTGAGATTGAGTACTTGAAATTACCATCATTTTAAAGCAAAACGTCTTATATGGTTGGACATTGTTTTTTTTTTTCTTTTCTTTTCTTTTTTCATTTTCTGTCAGCTGACATTCGTTTCTCTCAATGAACGAAAAGTAATTGGTGATATCAAGGAGCTGTGACAATTTCCATGGCATTATCTCAGCTAGGCATTACAAAAATTAAATGTGATCATGCTGACAACGCTCTCCGTTCTTCTGTGCAGGTCTAAATTATACAGCAAAGTGGTTTATACTGGGGCTAGGGTCCAGCTTTATATTTTACTATGAGAAATTAATGAATACATAGTACTATTTGTGGTCTTTCTTTCAGGGAAAGAGGATACAAAGGTATATTTCTTTCTTTCTGACTCCAAATGTTTCTAAGATTATTATGAGATTATATTGGTTGCTCAGTCAATTCCACACACACTCACACAAAAAGGTAAAAAATAGTTGATAGCCTGTTAGGTTTTGAGCTAATTTGAAATTGATGTTGGTTAAGATTTGAATCATCTAAGGCCTAAAACCCAAAATATTGATGGATTTATTTTCCTCAAGTATTGAACACGTCCCATGAATCCAACCACATTCCTCACATTTTATTTCTCAGCTGACACCCTTGTTCCTTGGCCCGAGGTTCTTCCATCCTGGACAGTGAGGAGTTGTTAGGCTGGTGTAGCAACAAGCCTCAAATGGATGCATCATCTCCCTTCTTAAATCCTGTATTGAATCTTGGTGTTTTGTCATTTTCTTTTTTTTTTTTAATTTTATTTTAATTTTAAAGTATTAGGGGGCTACAGATACTTTTGTCACATGGTTACCTTGCATAACCCTGAAGTCAGGGATTTTTTCTGGTGTGCTCATCACTAGAATAGTGTCCATTTTACGTGACAGGTAAGTTTTCGCCCTTTGCCATCCTCACCCCTCCCCATTCGTGATTTCCAATGACCTTCACATCACTTTGTCCCATGTGTGCCCACTGTTTAGCTCCCAATTGCTGGTGAGTACGTGTGGTATTTGTTTTTCCATTTCTGAGACACTCTTCTTCAGGTAATGGCCTCTAGTTCCATTCAAGTTGCTGCAGAAGACACCATTTCATTCCTTGACACAGCTGAATAGTCCTCCATGGTGTGAGTGTACCACATTTTCTGAACCCACTCATGATGAGCCCGTAGATTGATTCCACATTATTGTGGCTGTGAATTGTGCTGCAATAAACATACGGGTGCATTTTTGATAAAACGACTTCTCTTCCTTTGAGTGGCCACCCAGTAGTGAGATTGTTGGATCAAATGTTAAGTCTACATTTCCTTTTTTGAGGAATTTCCATACTGTTTTCTATAGGGATTGTACTAATGTATGGTTCCTCCCCTCCTTTCTCTCTGGACCCAGGCAGCATCTATTGTTTCTTGACTTTTTAATAATGGCTGTAATGACAGGGATAATGTCCTTTCTCCTGTGATTTCACTGGCATTTCCCTGATGATTGCATATATTTGTTGAGCACATATCTATCTTCTTTTGAAAAGTTTCTGTTTATCTCTTTTACCACTTTATAAAGGAGTTTTCTGTTTTTTTCTTGCTAATTTGTTTGATTCTTTCATAAATTCTGCATATTAAACCTTTGTCCAGCATACAGTTTGCAAAATTTCTGCCCATTCTATAGGTTGCATATTAATTCTATTGATTATTTTCTTTGCTGTGAAGGAGTTTTTAATTTTTTAAGCCCCATTTATTTATTTTTGCTATTGTTTTAGTTGCTTTTGGGGTCTTAGTTATAAATTCTTTGCCTAGGTCAATGTTAGAACCATTTTTCATATATTTTCTTCTGGAACTTTTGTGGTTTAATGGCTTACATTTAATCTTTGATTCATCTTAAATTAATTTTTGTACATGGCAAAAGATATGAGGCCTATTTTATTCTTCTGTGTTTATTCTCCCAGTTTCTCCAGAAACCATTTATTGAACAGGGTTTACTTTCCCCATTGTATGTTTTTGTCTGCTTTCTCAAAGATCAGTTAGTTGCAGATAGATGGTTTTATTTCTGTTTTTTTTGTTTTGTTGTTCTGTATCTCTACTTTTATGCCAGTGCCATGCTGTTTTGATTTCTGTAGTCCTATAGTATATTTTGAAGTCAAATAATATAATAAATACATCTAGATTTCTTCATTCTGCTTAATATTTCTTTGGATATTTGGGCTCTTTTATCTTTCCACATAAAGTTATAGAATTACTTTTTCCAGATCAGTGAAATAGGATGTTTCTGTTTAGACAGGGATTGCATTGAGTCTATTAATCACTTTGGGCAGTACGGACATTTTAACAATGTTGATTCTATCAATCAATAAACATGAGATATTTTCCATTTGTTTGTGTTTTCTATGATTTCTTTTATTAATATTTTGTGGTTCTCCTTGTAGAGATTTTTTTACCTCCTTAGTTAGGTGTATTCCTAGGTATTATTATTTTCTTTGTAGCTCTTAGTTTGACTAAAATTGACTCTTAGTTTGACTGTTATTAGTACCCAGAAATGCTACTGTTTTGTGTACTTGTTTGTAACCTCAGATACTGATGAATTTACTCACCAATTCTAGGAGTTTTTTGGTGAAGTCTTTAAGATTTTCCAGATACAAGATCGAATAATTAGCAAGTAAGGATAACATGACATCCTTTATCCCAATCTGGATAACCTTTATTATTTTCTCTTGTCTGATTGCTCTGGCTAGGACTTCTAGTATTATGTTGAGTAGAAGGGGTAATAATGGGAGGTGGGTACCCTTGCCTTTTTACAGTTCTTATGGGAAATATTTTCCACTTTTCCCCATTTAACATGATGTGAGCTATGGTTGGTAAAGTATGGCTTTTATTATTTTTAAGGCATAGTCATTGCATTTCTAGTTTGTTGAGAGTTTTCACCCTGAAAGAGTGCTGGATTTCATCAGATGCTTTTTCTGCATCTTGAGACAATCACATGGATTTTGTTTTTTTTTTTTTATGTGATAAATTATGTTTATTGATTTGTATATGTTAAACCATCTTGAGTCTCTGGAATGGTACGCACTTGATCATGGTGAATTACCTTTTTGATATGCTGTTGAATTTGGTTTGGTCGTATTTTCCTGAGGAATGTTAGCTCTTTGTTTATCAGTAAAATTGTTCTTTCTTGGATTATGTCCTTTTTTGCCTTTGGAATCAGGGTGATATTTGCTTCATAGAATGATTTAGGGAGGATTCCCTACTTCTCAGTGCTACAGACTAGTTTCTTTGTATCTCTGGTAGAATTCAACCGTGAATCTGTTAGTTCCATTTGTTCTAGAGTCCCACTTAAGTCCAGTGTTCATTTATTTTCTGCTTCAGAGATTGTCCAACTCTGTTAGTCAGGTTTTAAAGAACTCAGATCATAAAATGTTACACTTTAGTCTTTTGCTTAGATCCAGTGAAATTTTCTTTATGGATCTGAGCTCTCTTGTGTTAGGTATGTATACATTTAGGATTGTTATGTCTTCTTGTTTTTTTTTTTTTTTTTTTTTTTGAGACAGAGCCTCAAGCTATCCCCATGGGTAGAGTGCCTTGGCATCACAGCTCACAGCAACCTCCCAACTCCTGGGCTCAAGCGAGTCTCCTGCCTCCGCCTCCCAAGTAGCTGGGCCCACAGGTGCCCGCCACAATGCCCGGCCATTTTTTGGTTGCAGCCATCGTTGTTTGGCGGGCCCGGGCTGGGGATTCGAACCCACCTTTGGTGTATGTGGCTGGCGCCTTAGCCTCTTGAGCCACAGGCACCGAGCCTGTCTTCTTGTTGAGATGTTTCCTTTACCATTACATGATGATCACCTTTGATTTTCTTTTAACCATTATTGATTTAAAATTCATTTATCTGATCTTAGAATGGTTATATCTGCTCACTTTTGATTTCTACTTGTGTGGAGTATCTCTTCACCTTCAGTCTGTGTGGTTTCTCGGCAGTTAGATATGTTTCTTGGAGACAGCACATACGGGGGTGTGTTCTTTCGAGCATTCAGCCAGTCTTTGTCCTCTAGGTGGTGTGTTAAGAAGACTGTTCACGTTAGGTTAGTACTGAAATGCAGAATGTTGTTCTGTTCATTATATTGGATGATGCTTTGATGATTTAATTTTATTCTTGAGCTCCTGTTTTATAAGAACTGTGAGCTTTAACTTTTAGTTTTAGGTGTTTTTTTTTTTTTTTTTACACTGGTGGGTATCTATTTTGCTGTTCCAGATATAATGCAGGTCTGAGTATTCTCCATAAGGAATATAGTAGTGACAAATTCCCTGAGTGTTTACTTATCTGGAAAAGTATTTCTCCACCACTTAATAAATTTAGCTTTGCAGGATACAAAATTCTGGAATGATAATCGTCTCTGCTGAGAAGTCTACCATTAGACTAATAGATTTTCTTCTGTGTGTTATTAGTTCCTTTTATCATGAAAATTGTAGAATTGTCTCCTTCACTTTTATTTTAGCAAGATTGATGACTGTGTGTCTTGGAGATATCTTATTTACTATGAAACATCTTGGTGTTTGAAGACCATTTTGTGTCCGGATAGCTGCATCTCTAGCATTACCAGGGAAGTCTGCCTCACGGATTCACTCAGATAGGTTCTCCATGTTTTTTGCTTTTTCTTCTTCTCCCTAACGGAAACCTATAACATGAATATCAGCTCACTCTACATAGTTTCATATTTTTCTGTGTAATTGTTCATGTTCCTTTAGGCTTTTTTCTGCATCTTTGTCTGACTCAGTTAGTTTGAAACCTTGTCTTCCAGCTCTGTGATTCTTCTGTGTGGATTAGCTGTTGTTAAGGCTTTCTACCATATTTTTAAACTCCCTAAGTGACTCTTTGTCTACATTCCATTACATTATTTCCGATGTTGTCTAGCTCTTTAGTGACTTTTTCATTTTTTTGTTAATGTTCTGAATTTTTTTTTGTCTTTTTAGTGTTGTTTTTCAATTTTCTGTTCAATCCCATTCATCTTATTTGGCATCCGTATTATTCATTCCATTTCTGACATTTCAAGAATTTCCTTTTAGTTGGGGTCCATTGTTGTAGCTCCATTATGATCCCTTGGGGATAGTGACCTAGATTATTTTTTCATGTTGCCAATGTTCTTTTGCTAGATTCCTCTTATTTAAAACCTCTTCTTTCAGCTCAGGGCAGACAGGTTTACAGGTGTTCTCCTTTGCTGGAAGCACTCCTGCTAAGTAAGAAGGAGGGGTCTCTAGCTAGCATTTTGTGACCTACTTTAGAAGATTGATCCAGCAGGGAGGGCCAGATGCACTGAGGGCCTCAGGGCAGTGGTTCTGTGTTGTCCATTTTCTCATGGTCTAAGCCAGTGCTGGATGATCTTAGGGAGTGGTGGATTTTTCCCCAAGCCACTGTTGGGAGCTTGGGTAGCAGACTGGGTGAGACCCTAGCCACAGACACTGGCATTGCAGGAGATTTCTCTACCAGGGTCTCCCCATGGAGATGATATTGGCAGCCAGAGGATGCTATCTAGGTGGTGGTTGTGGGTATCTGGGCTATAGGTATTTATTCCATCTGGACGCAGGTCTGATGGTTGATGGATGCTAGCTTGTGGCAGTTAGAGCCTTCAGGGCAGGGCCAAAAGGCCAACGGCAGTGGGGGGCCTCAGAGCAGAGTTTACTAGCCCAGTTGGAGCACTGGAGCCTCTGGAGTGGAGTTTCAGGGTCCAAAAGCAGTGGTAGATCCCTATGGACTGTGGAAGAGGGAGGACATGCAGACCAGCAGAAGTGATGGGTTATTTGGAGTGGAATCTCTTGGCTAGATGATAGTGGGAAACCTTGTAGCTGGGGCTTCAGGGCCTAATGGCAGTTCTAAACCCTTGGGGTCAGAATGGTAGACCCAAGGGCGATGATATCTTTGCAGCTGGGTCTGTGGGTAGCACAGGCCCATATTGGGCCATAGGCTGGCCAGCAGATTCGGAATCACAGAGGTGGAACCACCATTTGGGCTACATCATGGTGAGGCCAGACAGCAGCAAAGGGCCCAGAGTGGTGACGCTGCAGGTCTGGGCCCCTATGTGCCCAGGGCTTTGTCCCTGCCTACATCTCATAGAGGCGGTCACCACAGGGCTTCTCCAGTGACACCTGTGGCATTCTGCTTAAATTCCCTGTGGGTGGAAGGGTTGCTCAGCTCCCTGTCATGGGGCACAGGAGGGCATCCACTCTGCTTGCTCCCTCCCTGGCTCAGGAGAGGTGAGGCAGAGGCCCTCCCAGCAAAGCCAACTCCTGTGTAGACCTGAAACTCTGAACCCAGGGGCTGAGAATGGTGTCAGTTATAGCATCTAGGAGGGGAAGCTAGCAGGTCCCTGCTATACCCTCTCTCCAGTCACTATTGCTGCATAGACTCCAAGCAGATCTCTGATCAGTTCAGAGCCTTGTATTCAGAGAGAGAAGAGCCCTCAAAGCATAGGTTGAAGAGGGAAGTATGGAGCTCTCTCCTCCTGTCCTTCCTACACGTCCTCCCCCAGGAACCTTATCTTGCCTAGTGGGTTACCTGATTAACCTTCTCCTTTACTCTGAATGTTCCCTGGTGATTCACCATGGTTCTTTCCAAGAAGGTCCATCTGTAGGTGGACATGCTCCTACAACTTTCGATCCTGTCCTTGAGGGTAGCACACACAGGCTGCTTCAAGTCTACTACGTCACTCCATTGTTTTGTCATAGTTTTATTACCCAAACCTAAAAACATTGTCCTGTCTACTTCCAAATTCTTTTGACCTCACAAGTTCTCTTAATTTTCTACCTTCAGTTCATTCATCTATAGTGTTCTATCATATTTTTACTTTATATAAAAATAACATTCATTTAAAGGAAACATAAAATGAAAGAAGATTAAAAAGACATAGAAATCCCTGGCAGCATCATCCAGATGTGTTATTAGTATTTTTGAACTAAACATCATGTTCTACATCTTTTAATGTCAAGCTAAGCATCATCTCTTTCATAAAGTATTTCTTGATCGTGTTGGCAGGATGTGTTCTCGCCTTCCTATTCTTCTTATCAGTGTCACTCAAATGCCAGGTGCTGGTCTATTGAAGATATTTGCACAAATATCTCGCTCTCTTTTTCAGGCTTAAAACTCTTTAAGGGCAGAGTATGTGGTTAGTTTTACATTTCTTTGTAGAAGATAGATCTAGCAGAGTGTATGATGTTAATACAGTATTTGTGGAAAGAATACCCTTAATAATTCAGAGCTATTTGAAATAACCCTGTGAATAAACAAGTTTAATTCTCTTCTCCAGAATTTATGTGTGGGTAAGCGGGTCAGGAGAAAGCAAAATCTTTATTGAATTAATAATGACAATACAGATTACACGCTCCAGTGTGATACAGATTACGTGCTTCATTGGTTTTATTCCTTTGCATAAAATAAAAGATTTTGGGGTGCACAATTGCAGAGAGTCAGGAGACAATGCATTTCTTCTTGTCTCCCTCCCTTGCATAATATTTCATTCAAAATATTTGATGTAAGTAAAACAACTTTTTTGTGCTATTAAAATTTCCACGAATTAATTTTGATTTGTCATTCTAACATTCTGATTGTATATTTTTAAAGGATTTCGGTATAAATTGTTGACACCATCCATTTTGTTTAAATGTGTCCCACCTCCAAATAGTCCACCTTTTTTGATATAAAGTCTCTCCCTTTTTCTCCTGCATGATTTTAGATTTTCAATTTCCCTCACCCGGCCACATGTGGTATATATATAGTATGTGTACGTACACTGTTTACTTTCTCCTAAACTAGTCTGATTGCATTCTAATTTTTGCATAACTTGTTCAAATTATTTCTTTTCTTTTCTTTTTTTTTATTTGAGGCAGAATTTATTTTCTAGTCCAGGCCAGAGTACCATTGCATCAGCCAAGCACCATGTAACCTGAAACTCCTGGGTGCAAGTGATTCTTCTGCCTCATCCTCCTGAGTTGCTGGGACTATGGGCACCTGCCACCATGCCTGGCTTACTTTTTCTTATTTCAGTAGAGAAGAGGGGTCTCACTCTCATTCAGGCTGATCGTGAGCTCATGACCTCAGATGTTCCTATCACCTTGGTATCCAAGAGTGTTAGGATTATAGGCATGAGCCCCTGTGCCCAGCCAAAGTATTTCTTTGTATAGATTTTTAAAAATTCAGATTGTTTCTAGATAGAAACATAAATAAATATACATGGCTATAATAAATAAATAACTCTAACCCTAACCCTATCGATCTTTTTTCCAAGAACATTCAAGTGGAGACAATTAAGATTATGGCAATTGTCAGTTTTATTAGTAGCCCCCAAAGCCTCACTTTTCCTTATTCCAAATGACTCAAGTTTCTTCACCTTGGTCATCCCGGCTTTGCATTCTGTGGTCAGAGAGTTTCAGCAAAAAAGCATCTCCTTCTCTTTCACATGCGTTTTAGTCTCGTAATCAGCTGGTATTGTTTTTTCCGATATGATAAGGTAGATACATCTCCTGTAGTTTTTTTACTCACTGGTGTCTGGAATAGTATTTATGCACATTTTATAATTTTAGGATTGTGGGATTTTGTCTGTTGCTCACAAATGGAATTTCATAATTATTTTTCCTCAGTATCCAAGGGTCATCCTGAAAATAGGATTTCTGATGTGTTAGCCTAAAGCTATAATGTTGTAATATTTCACAACTGAAATATTGTGATTATTTATTCATTATATCTACATGTGAAAATTTAAACTTCCGTCTATTTGCTGCCCATTTCATGGTAAGTTTAAAACATTGAGTTCTTTGAAGAAGGCCTTAGTAAGAAATAATTTATTATATACAAAAAAATAGATAATATTGCTTATAGATTTTTGGTCATGGTATAGAAGATTATACAAAAATAGAAAATAGTAATTGGTTAAGAAATGTGTACAAAACAAAATCATCCCCACCTAAGTAAGTTTTGTTGAATACAATAACAAAATAATGCACTTAGTATGGCATAGTTCTAAAATGCCCATTTGTGTTCTTTATATGCTGATTAGAAAAGTTTATCATAATACTAGATAATAGAGGAATCAGGTGGAGATCTTTCTTTTTCTCTTTTTTTTTTTTTCGGAGACAGGGCCTTAAGCTGTCTCCCTGGGTAGAGTGTGCTGGCATCACAGCTCACAGCAACCTCCAACTCCTGGGCTCAAGCGAGTCTCCTGCCTCTGCCTCCCAAGTAGCTGGGACCACAGGTGCCCGCCACAATGCCTAGCTATTTTTTGGTTACAGCCATCGTTATTGTTTGGCGGGCCCAGGCAGGATTTGAACCCACCACGTTAGGTGTATGTGGCTGGCGCCTTAGCCACGTGAGCCACAGGCACCGAGCCTGTCATGACACTTTAGATTGTTCGTGTTGGGAAATCCCTATATTGTTTGTATTTGATGGTTTGTGAATTTTTCTACCACTTGTCTGGTTACTTTTTATATTGTGATAGTGCTTGTTTGGAGTGTGAGGAAAAGGGGTGGTTGCCTAATTTTGATTTTGGAGGTGCATTCTATGTTTCTTGGCTGTTGGTCTCTCTTTGTCCACTTTTTTGTGAG
>CAUYQV010061546.1:0-22489 GCA_963574575.1 Galagoides demidoff
GGTCCCAGCTACTTGGGAGGCAGAGGCAGGAGACTCGCTTGAGCCCAGGAGTTGGAGGTTGCTATGAGCTGTGATGCCATGGCACTCTACCCAGGGGGATAGCTTGAGGCTCCGTCTCAAAAAAAAAAAAAAAAAAAATTAAATGGATTCTCCCATAGATCCTCCACAAAAGAACACTGGCATGTTGATATTGGTCCAGTGAGACCAATGTCAGATTTCTAATCTATAGAACAGTAAAGTAAAAAACTTTATGTTTTGTGTTGTTTTAAGCCAATAAGTTTGTAGTATTATTTTACAGTAGGAAAAGAAAATTAATACACTAGTTTTAAACCTGACCAAATTATGAACTTGTCAAATATTACAAAATTAGCCAAAGAACATGAAGAGAGGCAAGAATAATTTTCAAATATTTAAAATGTTCTCAGTTTGAAAAGCATTAAATGAGACCATCCTACTAGGTACTAAAACTCACCTGACACCATTAAAATATGTGAAAACAAATGAATACACTAGAAATAAATTCCATTGCTAAACAGGTTTAGGATTTAGTCCTTAGAGGAAATATTACTGAACGAAGGGGGAAGGAAAATTTAAGAAATAGTTTGAGGATGTCTAATTAGTAATTTTTTTTTTTTTATACAGAATCTCACTCTGTCACCCCGCGTAGAGTGCCATGGTGTCATCATAGCTCACAACAACCTCAGTCTCTTGGGCTCAAGTGGTCCTCGCCTCTACCTCTCAAGTAACAGGGACTACCGGTGCTTGCCAAGACTCCTGGCTTGATTAGTAAATTTAAAGCAGAATTAGTTTGTCCTCATCTTATACTATAAATGACAATAAATTTTAGATTACCCAAAATGTATTTTTAAATTTTACAAAATATGGCAAAAAATCAAATTAAACATGGTTAAATATTGGCAGAAATTAAAATATTCTAAGCTTTAATTTATGAGAAAAAAATCATATTTAATGCTATAAAAGATATGTTTTCTAACTCCTAAAATAATATCAAGAAAATTTAGAGAAAAACAAGGAATTAAGCTGCTAAAAGCAAGATAAAGGGTTAACATTTATATTTTAGGAAATGTGCAAATACCATATCAAAATAAGATGCTTAATAAAAATAAGCAAAGAACATGATCTGATCATCTATGCAAGAGGAATCGAGCTCAGTAAACAAATATATGCAAAAACGTTCCACCTTGCCATTATCAGAGAAAAACAAATTAAAATATTCATTAAGTACCATTTTACACCTATTATATTAGCAAAAATAATGATAGTACTCAAGGCTAACCAGGTTCTGATTAAGTTTGCACATTTATATACTGTTGACTACAATTTAAATGGGTGATGTTTATAAAGTGATTTAACTCTACATATCAAAGGCCACGAAATATTAATTTTCTTAGATCCAGTAATTCTATCACTGGGAATTTATTCTAGAGAAATAACTCAAAAGAGGGGAAAATGTCTATGTATGAAGACAATCACTTACAATAATGAAAAAACTAGGACAATAAAAAGAGAATAGTCAAGTGATCTTTTACTTGATGAAACATTATTCATTAAAATGACAAGTATGAAGGCCACTTAACAATGTGGAAGATGTTAATAGTAAATGTTGAATTTAAATAAATAGTAAATGTTGAAACTGGAAAATACGAGGTTGTTATCATTTTTGTAGGTAAAATGGTCAAATATTGAAATCTTTATATGGTTCAGTCTAATAGCCCTGTCATGGTTGCAGGAAGGTAAAAATAAGATCTTCCAGTGGACTAGACCCATGAAGAAAACACAAAAAGAAAAACAGTTGATGAGATGGTAGTATAGAGGATTCACTTGTTAACTTTTGTTGTTTTTTATGCTGTTTGTTGTAATACTATTTATAAAGTCAATTTTAATCTTAAAACATTAAAAACATGATTATTATATAGAAAAAGATACCTTGTGGACTAAGTTAAAGGATATAATTTCACCAGATCTTCATCCCATTTTAAATTCTGCCTAAAATTCTTTAATTTACCATGCAAGAACCAAGGAATTAATGCAGCTAGGATAAGAACTTTTTTGAAAGGACCTAATTTTTAAAAATGTTAACCACAGCAGAGAGTTAAACAGTAGGTTTTAGAGTCAAATTCTATGTTACTGGGGAGACATTTGAAAAGTTACTTATTTTAACATTAGTTCTCTCATCTGTAAAATGGGAATACTAATGGTACTTATGTGAGAATTGTCATAAAGATTGATTGAATAATGCATACACCTGCTTAATAGAGTGTTTGGCAAATAAATAAGCATTTAATAAATATGAGCAAGTATATCAATTTAATTATTAATTTACTTATTAATTAAGTAGTTTAATCAATGGGGTTAAAGAACAATGTTATTGGAAGAGTATTTCTATATACACCAGTTTGGAAATGATTCTAATGTATATAATTATTTATCTTGTCTTCTCTAAAAATATTCTGATCAAAATAGTTCAGTCCACTGTATGTTATGTATTAGAATTATAATGTTGTACAATATTGATTTATTAGTGCAAATGTAATTAAATGTAAAAGGGAAAACATAAATTAGAAACAAATTTTCCTTTCTCATCTTAACCTATAACACAAGAAAACAAAGTGGCCTTAGGTCCTAGTCTTTAGAAGATTTACCAAAAATTATTTTATATTACTGCTCATAATTTGTTGCTGTACATCTTCATTCTCTGGTGCAATAAGATTATGAAGGCTAGAGCTGACTCTGGTGCTTTTTTTTGTCTGTGTGTCATGTATTTTTGTGAGGATTGCCCTTCGCACATATGGTGGAGCTGTCAACTACATGACTCCACCTCTCCTATTTACAAGGGTACTAGGAACCCATTCTGGATAAAGAAAGTCCCCATTCTTTCATAAATATCACCTGAAAAGAAAGCCTCTCTTCTCCTGGAGTAGTGAATTAAAAGGTTCAGGTTTGAGCTGTCAGAGTCAAGTTGGTTGACTGTGGTGGACCCCATGGTGTACTGTCCACTCACCCTGTATGGATGCAGAACTCTCCTTTCCCAAAATCATGGAAATACTGGCTGCTAATGGCTCAGAGCTTTGTCTATGACCAGGAATTGCTGTCTGCCACAAAGAAATACTTCATCAAATTATGTCCCCTCCCAGGAAGTAGCCCATAGCCAAAAAGACATAGATACTTTGTTTCAACTTGGGGACAATTCTGAAGAGATCAACAAAAGCTAATCAGTTTCTTCCTCTACCCAATCACATATTTCTCATTTCCTTACACGTGTAACTCCTGAGAATAGATCTTCACACAACTCCCCATTCCAGAATGGGTTTTCTGAGAATTTAACTTCTTAAGTTGCCATGTAGATAGAGCCTATTTTATAACAAAACCAAGAAGAGACAAGAATTGAGACATCTAATAAAGTCATCTGCACACCCTGATCCTCCTGTAGCTAGCCCACTCCTTGGCCTAGCTTCTTCCTTGACTTCATGACTCCTTCCTTCCATCTGTTAGTCCATACATGCCATGTTTTCCTCAAGCTTACTAAAATTAGATCTTAGGTCTTATAACTGAAGGAGTCCTGACTAGTGCACAAATGCTATCTCACTTCCTACAATAATTATCAAAGTGCTATGTACATGAACAGTGCTTAACAAATATTTGTAGAATTAATTCTTGAATGGTTATATTTGTGTTTCATGTAATGACCACCTTGTAAGATGTTCTACTAAAAAGGAAGAGGAAAAACAGGTTGTAACATAAAATAAGTTTGGCAAGTGCTACATATCATATGCTTCTCTGAATTCAGTGTATAATTGCCTGTTAAAAACTTTGAGAAGTTTTGCACTAAATTTCTTAAAAAGTGAAAGTAAAACCTTTTAAAATTTCATTTAACAGAATTTACGCTAATTGACTAAAGAACTTTGTAAGTACAAGTATGGGGATAGCGTGAAAATGGGTTTAGTTTAGAGAATACCAAATTATAAACTTCTCTTTTAGTTCACTGGGCTTCCGGTGCTCTGGGAGAATTGGTATAGCTTGCAGAA
The DNA here is from genome assembly GCA_963574575.1 of Galagoides demidoff. Classification (NCBI taxonomy): domain Eukaryota; kingdom Metazoa; phylum Chordata; class Mammalia; order Primates; family Galagidae; genus Galagoides; species Galagoides demidoff. Next base: position 4,047 of record CAUYQV010061546.1, read on the forward strand.
GATTTACTAACAGAGAGAGCATTAATTAATTACCAGAGATTAGCTCTGGAAAGGGGAGGATTCTAGACACTATACTGAAAACAAAACTTTGCTAGAAGTCACTCCATTTCCTTATCAATCCTGCAGACTTCCAGCCTCCAGCAGAAAAACAGACAGTGGAAAAATAAGACAGAATCTCGGCTGCTTACAAACCCAGGCCCTTTTAGTAAGAACATTCATTTCAATGAAGTTCTACTTCCATGCACTATCTTTGAGGGACTTTGATAATAAGGTAAAAAACATGTTCTGATTCCAATCAACTACAAAGCAAAGATGCATCATGTGTGTTTCTGGGGCAGCAACTCTGAGACTTGTAGGAAACTTTATAAAGGTAAAAAAGAAAATAGTAGCAAATTAAAGTGAAGTACAACAAACCAACGTGAAGAATAGAAAAGACAGAAAAATGCATGCTTCTCAAGGCTGAGTGGAAATGAAAGATGCTTTCAGTGAAAGGGTAAAGTTGGAAATCAAGTCCACTGTCTTGGGTTGTGTTCCCCTGAAGCAGAACCCAAGATAGGGTTCAGGTTCACACAATTTGTTAGGGAAGTCCTCTTAGAAGAAGGGGAATGAGGGTAATAGAATAGATTAGCGATGAAACTAAGGAAGAATGTGGTCTCAGCTGGAGTCTACCTCAGCCATATCACAGAATTGCCTTGCCTTGCCTCACCTTGAAGAAGGTACTGGCCTTTTGTACCTCTGTATCAGTTGACAATTTGCCGTGTACTCTCTTTGACAGGGCAATTCTCTAGAATTTATGAGCAATTTGCAACCAACATCCATGGAAAATGAAGGATAGGTTCAGCAGACAGGAAAGTGGGATCTGGACAAAGCATCACAGTAGTCACCAAACTGGCTAAGTGAAAAAATGAGATAAACAAAGAGCATGGTGTCTAAAAACAAAGAACTACCCCCCAAAAAGGAAAAATGGAATAAATATGAAGAAAAAAACATGAAAAAAGTTTTTATTTCTTAGGAATAACAGAAAACAATATCCAAAACTAAATTTAGATGTAAAAGAAACAAAATTTGAATGAATGATATAGATAGAGCTGGGAAGAGCTTGTTAATGAGAGGGATGATTTAGTCACTGTGGTTGAGAACAACCATGTTGGGCACTGCTCTCTTGCAAAATCTAGTATGTTCGGGGTAGCAAGAATAATCTTCCAAAACAATGGCTGCTTTTCTCAGAAAAGGGAATGAAGGGCACAGAAACAGTTCTGGCCAACTCATGAGGCTCCTCTCCTAAGAGTCTTGGTTAGGAGAACTAGCGAGATGAGATAAACCATCAACAAAACACAAATGTGCTCAGAAATAACACTTGTGAACTAAAAAGTTTCTGAGATGTCCTACCCCAACCAAAAACAACACACAGACATACACCCCTTCCATAAATTAGAAATAGTTCCAAAGGGAAAGCTGATGCTGTCTGGGCCAAGTCTTTCTTCCTTCTCTTTCTTTCTTTCCTTACTCTCTTCAGTTTTAAATTTTATTATGGAAAAACTTATACATATACAGAGGTAGAAATAATAACATAATGAACCCACATATCTATTGCCTATCTTCAATAATAATTGACTCATGGCCAGATTTGTTTTCTCTAAACCTTCTCCCTCTTTACTCTTTCATATTATTTTGAAGTAGATTCCAGATACTATATCATAGTTCAGATTGCTAAAACAACATGCCATAAACTAGGTGACTTAAATAGCAAACAGTTATTTCTCATGGTTCCAGAGACTGGAAAGTCCAAGATCAAGGTACCAGTAGGGCTTGTATCTTCTGAATACCTCCTTCCCAGTTTGCAGACAACCATCTGCTAATATCGTCTCATAGCAGAAAGCAGAGTGGGAAAGCAAGCTCTCTCCTGCCTCTTCTCATAAGGGCATTAATCTCATCATGAGGGCTCCTCATTCATGACCTGATTACTCCCCCCTCCTCAATACCATCACATTGGGGGCTGGGATTTCAACATACAAATTGGGGTTGGGGGAAGGCACAAACATTCAGTCTATAAATAATATTTCATCAATATGTATCTTTGAAAGCTTTGGATATTTTTAAAGTTTATAACCACAATACAACTATCACACCGAAAAAAATTAATAATTCCTGAATATCATCGAATACCTACTCAGTATTTCTCTGACTGTGAAATTCACATTTCTCTAATGTGTTATTGTTGGATTTAGGTTTTTGTTGGGTTAGTTGGTTTTATGGTTTTAACAATGTGTTCATTTGAATAAAGATCCAAATAAGGTTCATACAAAATAATTGCTGATTTTTCTTAAGACCTTTCAAGTCTATAGATTGCTTCCCAGTTTCACTTTTATTGTTGTTATCAAAGAGATCAAGTCATTTGTCCTATAGAGCTTCCCAAAGTCTAAATTTTGCTAATCACACCCTTATTATGTTATTTAACATCTTCCTCTGTCCCCTGTATATCTTGAGCTGTCATTAAAGCTGATAATTTAATTAGACTCAAGTTTGGTGTTTTTGGCAAAGACACTTTATAGGTAAGATAAATAATATCTGTTTGTCTGACTCTTCAACAAGTTGGCTTCTCAACATCCTTAAAAAGTTGACCAATAAGGATAGTTGTTTTGGGTATCATAATCAATTTGTGGATTTATATATTTCATGTACTTACATCTGTTAGGGTATTATTATTTCCATCCTTGAATTATCTTACCTTTGTTCCACACTGTCATGGAACACACGCTCAAGTGCAAAGGATTGTTCTTAATCAAGCAATCACATCAATATAGTATTCCGAGCTCTGACAAGGGCTATACAAGAAACAAAGCCAGAACTGTGAAGTCACATGAATGGAGAACCACATACAGTGAGTCAGGGAAGCACTTCTGTGAAAGCAATGTCTAAGTGGAAAGACCAAAAAAGTTAAATAAACGAGATATGGGAGGAGAATTCTATGCACAGGGGAAATCCGTACAGAAGCCTTGAGGTGAGCAGGAGTTAGAGTAGAAAGAATGAGGAGAACAGAGCCAGGTAAGCCAGAGATGAATAATGAGGCAAAAAGGAGCTTCTTGTAGTCCATGAGAAGGACTTTGGCCTATTCAAAGTATACTTTGAGATATTGAAGGGCTAGAGAATGAGATCATAAAAGGCCACTTCAATGTAGTGTAAAATGAACTGACAAGGACAAAAGTGAGCTAGAATAAACCAATTAGGAAACTTTTCTATGGTTAGGCAAGATACAACTATGACGTGGTTGTTGTAATGGAAATAAGGCAAAGTGGATGGAGTCAGGAGATACTTGGTGATGAGATATGATACGGTATATCAGGCAGAAGCTATCAAAGAAAACATATAGAAATTGTCAAGGAAAACTCCCCTAAGTTTATTAAGAGGCCATTCATTGGGATAGAGAATAATAAAGAACACATTGGAAATGAGAAATTGTGAATTAAGTTTTGGATATTTTATGTCTCCAGTGCCTTAGATCTGTCCAAGAAAATTTGTTAAAAGTTAAACTGTGCAGATCTAGGGATCAGAAGAAATCTGTAGGCTACATTTAATCATATTCCATTGAAGAATAAGCAAAGAAAACAAAATAATGAACCTCTAGAAAGGTAGAAAGGCAGGATAATGTTGTATCACAGAAGCCAAGGCAAAAATATTCCAAGGATACTGGAATGCTTCACTACATTGACTTCTAAGAAGTTTCATAAGATAAGTACAAGAAAATGTCACTAAATTTAGTTATATGGAGGTCATTTAGGATTGTAGCAAGAGCTAGGGGACAGAAGCCAGATTGGAATTGGTTTAGAAGTACAGATGGGAGGTGATAAGTGGAGACAGCAAGCATACCAAATGTTCTAGAAAAGTTCATATGTGAAGGAAAGAAGAGAAAACAGGGCCAAAGCTGGAGAGGGGTGTGTGTTCAAAGAAAATGGGAATAAGGGGTTTCTGTTTTAAGTTTTTAATGGGAGAAATTAGACATCTTAAATAATGATGGAGAGTGAAAATTTAGGATTTAGGAGAGGAAAAGAATAAAGGGTAGTGTTTGATCCCTGAGAAAAGGGAGAGGGTGAAATAATCCATTAAGTGAAGAGATTGTCCTTAAACCAGTTGTGATCTTGGGAGATCCATCTGAGCTGAAAATGTGGATTTGGAACTGATCATGAAAGCTATCACAGAGAAAGGCATCACTCATGACAGCACAGGGAGAGAGAAGAGGCGAGATTGTAGCTGTCACTGGGAGATGCCACACTCAAAGAGTAGACAAAAGAAAGGGGCACATGGGAGACTGAAGAAACAATGCCCACAGGGGCCAGGAGAGAGAGCCAAGCTTTGGAATTATTCGGCTCTTCCTCGCCTCATGTTCGGTTGACCAAAATAGGCTCTTGACTGCTTCCGCAACTATTTAACTCATAATCCAGCGTCCCCGAGTCTACCATCAGGACAGGGATGAGGAGGGCAGAAGAATTCAGGAGCAGCTAATGCAGAACAGATGTTTGATGGGTGAAAGTAACAGCGTGAGTTTCCGCTGAGCTCCACCATTTACTTGCTGTGTAATTTTGGGCAAGCCCTCTTTTTCTTTCAATTTCAGCTTTCTCATGTGTAAAAGGACAATCACATTTTCTTTAACAACCTCACGAGGTTGTCCTAAGAATTCATGAGCTACTGGCTGTGAGAGCATTCTAAACACTTGTAAATCACAACACAGGCACGAGGAATTATTATTCATCCTGAATCACTATTTGCGTTATGGATCATCCTTTCTCAAATAGTTCTACTGGCTCTCTTTCCTGGCTTCAAGCAAGTTAATAGATGATGCTGTCACTACCCAAACACCGTTGCCCTTTCCTTTTCAGGGCGTTCCAAATCGGAGTTACAGTTAAGCTAATGCAATGCTTTTTGCGAGTTGGCAAGATGTGCTCCATTTGCTTTTTGACCCAGTCCTTTAATTGCATTTTGAAGTAAACACACTATCAGGTGAAGATGGGAGTGTAATTTGGAAAAACAGAAAAAAAGAAACTGAAAGGGATTCAGGGAGAAAAAGTACATTACACAAACTTAAAATAATTGGGAATATGTGTGGTTCCCTAAGGGCATTCAGAGCTTACGCTCACTAGCTAAGTAGAACTATTGCATGGTACATTCCTTTATCTGAATTTCGTGACCCTCCAGAATGTGATCCCAACACCAGTTGCCATATCTTTCATGCAAATCATGTGTCTTTCCTCTGCTCAATGCCTATTTCTACTTCCACACCTTTCCTGTCATAAGATGCCCTCCTCGGGCAGCCCCCTCACAACTTACTGCCTGCCCAGTTACTATGCCCAACTCAAGTTTCCTTTTATTCAGGAAGCCTGACCTCCTTTTCTGAACTTCTCCAGACTCTGCCATCATGTCCTATGTACTGGCCTCTTCTCTCCAATTAATGTCACTGAGGCTAAACTGTCAGGTTCTGAATGCTTTATCCTAATGGTCTTATTTAGGGAGCATACTCTCCCCATTTTACATATGAAGAGATTAATTTTCACAGAGGTAGATCATTTCCCCCACATTGGCAGGTGATGTGACTTACTGGATATAACTGGAAAGTCAACCTCATATTTCTTCCTAAAGGCAGGGCCTGTCTCTTTGTCTTCCCTGTAGTTTCAACCACAATGCCATTTCCAAGGAGACTTTTGGACATCTGGGAAAGGGATGCCAATGCAAAAACACACACTAGAAGGGACATAAAAGGACTCCAATCTATACTCAATTTCAAAATTCTCTCAGGTACAGAGCTACTACCATATCCCAGTTCCTAGTACAATAATCCTGAACTGGATTCTCAAAGAACTTTGGAGAAAAACGATGATTTTTTATTTTCTATTCACCATTAAACAATGTTTAATTTGCTAATATTTCTAATGTTATTTTAATCAGAGCAGACTGTGATTTTTCACAACATTTTAAACAGAACAATACTTTCTGTATCTTAGCACTTTAGCCTACAGGAGTGTTATTTGTGTTACTGTGAACTAATATATGCAGATTCACCACAATTAGCCATCACCATGGTAATTTTATGCCTTTTGTTTTCAGCTTTTGTTGCATGTGCTCATCAAGGAGATTGAAGCTTTACTGGTGAAGCAAAATGTATTACCTGCCTTTGAATTTAAGCTCATCAAATTTAAGGAAATGTTTTCAAATCCTGATAGCATGCCATTTCTGCCTTGCTTCTCAGAGATAAATAAATGTGCTGTCTAGAACCAAGCAAGCAGTTTTCACTTCCTCTTCCTTGAATTGGGACTAGCAAATTCTCTTGCAAAATGGGCATGGCTTTCAATGGGAACCTAGGCCCCTGAGAGCTGGAAGAGTTTTCAAACCCTCCAGGGCACCGTTTGCTTGAAAGACCTCAACTACTGCTTAACTAAACTGAGTCTTTCCCTCCACATCAAGCATAAGGCTGAGTGTGCAGCTGCAGCAGACTGTCTGCAAAAGTGGCAATAGGCAATTGGCCCATCCCAGTATATGTACGCCACTCTTCCCTTCAAGAGGTAAAGTCTACTTCCCCTAACCTTGCGTCTGGACTAGCCCTGTGACTCTATTCCAGTCACTGGAATATAGCAAAGTAATGTCATAAATTCTAGAATCCATGCTTTAGACACCTGACAGTTTCCATTTTCACTGTTTTAGGTTAGGACCTAGTAGCTATTTTAAAAAGACAATGAGGAACTATCTGGAGAGAGCAAAGCCCAGCCAGCTGCCAGTCAGTCTAGACACCTGAACTGAAGCACCAGGCATCTACGTAAAGGCATCTTGGACATTCTGGCCCCAGCTGAGCTCCCAGCTAAATGCAGACATGTGAGTGGCCCCAGCCAACACCATGTAGAGCAGCAAGGTCATCCAGCTGAGTTCACCAACCCAGAAAATCATAAGAAAGTAAGTTGTTGGTATTTTAAACCCCATAAATTTGGGGTGGGTTTTTATTCAATAATAACCAAGCAGCTAATAGGAAGGAAGATACAACATGACCCCTGATCATCAATGCTACTGGGAAGAACTCATATAGCCCTGCCTCTTTCTTGCACAAAACTTTCCCCTCTGACCAAACCTCATTCATTGCCTCAATAGCCTGTTTCTTCAAACTTTTTACTACACATCTTGGATGCCGCATTTGTGGTTTGTTTCTGGTTTTCTTTTTGTTTGTTTTTTGTGTTGTTTTTCTTTTTCTTTTTTTTTTCTTGAGACACAGTCTTACTATGTTGCCCTCGGTAGAGTGCTGTGACATCATAGCTCACAGCAACCTCAAACTCTTGGACTTAAGCAATTCTCTTGCCTCAGCCTCCCAAGTAGACTACAGGCACCCACCACAACACCCAGCTATTTTTTTATTGCAGTTGTCGTTGTTTAGCAGGCCCAGGCCGGATTTGAACCCACCTGCCTCGGTGTATGTGGCTGGCACCCTAACCACTGAGCTACAGGCACCAAGCCTGTGTCATTTTTTCTTTTTACCATTTTCTTCCTTCCCACCCTCTGCAGTAGAATTAACTCCTCCACTCCTCTGGGCTACTAATGAACTCTGAACTTACCTTGATTATTTCTTCCGTCATTGTGTAGTTAAGCTCTTGACTGGCCCATTTGTATCCTTCATTTGTCCACACTGTTCTTTTCAGTTCCATATCTTCAGTTTCAGAGTGGGTACAGAATCAGTTTTCAATTCAAGTTTGTTGAATAAACGAATGAATGCTTCATATCTCTGTACCATATCCCTCTCTGGACTCCCTCTGTTTATCAGCATCTTATATCTAACTTTTTTCTGTGAAGTTTCTCCTTGTCTCTTTAAGTACAATAAACTCTTATCCTATATACCCCATTTTATTTGCGAAACACATTTTTAAATTAAATATTAAAGTGATGTTTAACATATTTACTTCTATCATATGAACTCCCATTTATCCTTTACAGACACCATGTGACAAGGCTAAGCTCCTCTTCATACACTGAAACTTCTGTTCATCCCATTGCCAGCAACCCTGCAGTGGTGGAAGAGTTGCTAATCTAAGTGATCAAGCCCCACATTCATTTCACTCATTACTATATTATAAGGTGGAATCCCAAGCTTCACCCAGAACTCTCCTTTTTCTTCCACTATATGTGCCTGAGACATCTAAGTGAACCACTAGAAGGCTTATACTCTTGTACAGGTAGACTTTAGGGAAAAGTTCCAAGATTTAGATTTTATATGGTAGAATGAGGGCGGATATGTGGGAGTCCTCACTCCTGATCCAAGTCCTAGCCACATGTTCTATCTAGATTATAGCACAGAGCCATATTGTGGTGAGAAGCTTTTAAGATGGTGCCCAATGACCACCACCTTTTATTGTTTACAGTCCCACTGAGGGTGGGCTACACTAAAGATTTGCCTCTAACAAGTAGTATATGGCAAAGGTTATGGTATGTTACTTCCATGATTAGGCTACATAAGATTGAAGTTTCCATCTTGGTAACAGACTCTCTTGTTTGCTGGCTGTGACGAAATAATCTGCTATAGAGACATCCACATGACAAGCAACTATAGGCAGCCTCCAGCCACTGCCAGCAAGAAACTAAGCCTCTCAGTCTAACAGCTTACAAGAAACTGAATCCTGCCATCAATCACGTCAGAGAGCATGGAAGCAGGTCCTTCCTCAGTTAAGCCTTCAGATGAGAACCCAGGCCTGGATGGTCTTTTGATTGTAGTCTCATGAAATACCATGAAACGGAGGACCCAGATAAATTGTTCCCACAGAAACTTCAATATAAGAAATGTGTGCTCTTTTATTCCAGTAAAAAATAAATAATTCATGCAAACACATCAGAGGTTTGGGGGTTCTTTCTTAGATATCAATAAAGTACTTTTTTGAATTTTATTCTGTTATTGTTGGTATAACATTCTTAAAAACTCAATAGACATACAAAGTGATAGAAAAGGTAGGATTTGACCCTATTTGGATTCTAATATTTCCAAAGCCACATTCTAATCTGTAAATATTAAGTACTATTCCAATTTTAGAGTTGAAAAAAAGTGAGGATCAGAAAGGTTATTTAGGGGCGGTGCCTGTGGCTCAGTGAGTAGGGTGCCAGCCCCATATACCAAGGGTGGCAAGTTCAAACCCAGCCCGGCCGAACTGCAAGCAAAAAATAGCCAGGCGTTGTGGCAGTAACCTGCAGTCCCAGCTACTCGGGAGGCTGAGGCAAGAGACTCGCTTGAGCCCAGGAGTTGGAGGTTGCTGTGAGCTGTGTGATGCCATGGCACTCTACCAAGGGCAATAAAGTGAGACTCTGTCTCTACAAAAAAAAAAAAAAAAAGAAAGAAAGAAAAAAAGTTTATTTACTCAAGTTTCTCACTTTTAACAGTCTTCTATCTACCAGTCTTCTAAACACAGAGCTCCCCCCACTCCAACATGGCTACCAGCATCATATGATTACTTCAAAATCACTAAAAAAGGCTCTGAGTTCAATAATTAAACTGGCCCCATGGCACCATCTGGGTGGCAGGCCCTAGTGCTTCCACAGTCTCTATCTTCTAGGCACACTTCTCCAAAGCCACAAAAAAACATCATTTACGGGAAAACTACAGACATTATCCAAATAAAGCAGTTAAGATTGGTAATGTTTTCTGAATATAAAATGATCCAGCTATTTAACTTAGATTATTATGTTATTAATAAAATTGAGTGACCTGGGAAATGCCTTTTAAGTGATCCAGGTCTAAGTCCAGGGTTCTAGAAAGTTTCTAGTTTCAATGTAAATCCACTGAAAATGTGAGACCTGCCAGGATTGAGGAAATGTCCGGGCGAATGTGTAGAACACAGAGAGCCTTGCTCCCTAGTCTGGGCATCCCAGTGGTCAGTTTTATGCAATAGAGATGGATAAAGTTCAAAGACTTGCAGGTGGAGATTGGGAAAGCAGGGTGGGAAGAGTAAAGGAAAATGAAAGATAACTGCTGCTTGCCTGTAATTGAACTCAATTCAAGAAAGGCTTCCAGGAAAAAAAAAAAAAAGAAGGGGAAATTTTTTAAGTTAGTTTGAAATTCAGAACTCTGTGACTAGCTATGTGACTTTGAGCAAGTCACTCTTCTTCTCTAAATTCAAATAAAAGTAAATAGTACTTGCCTCACAGAGCTCTTATGAAGGACAAGCAAGAAAAAGTGGCCAAACGTGTTTGGTGAGCGATAAGATGCTACACATACATGAAGTATTGGTATCACCCGGAGCCACTGCTGCTGCTATAGCAATAGTGATCAAAATAGCTGCAATAAAACAAGGTAATATTCCTTAGCAGAGCACTTTTGCCCACAAGTAGTAGATACTCTCTGATTTAACATTGCTTTTTAAGAATTAGATAAGAGGTCCTATCAGGAGATAGAAATCACACCAATTATTTTGACAGAGAAAGTTATTGTAATTGATTATTATCTTGATATAAAATTGTTAACTGGTATCCAAGGTAGTAACTGTAGGGAGCAGTTACTGCTCTAAGGTGACCAACCTCCCTGATTTGCCTAGGACTAAGAGGATTGCCAGAATATTGGCCTTTTAGTACACCAAAATCTGGAAAGTCCCAAAAAAGCCAGAATGAGTTGGTTATTCTATCACTTGGAAGAACATTGGGATGATATTGTAGTTGTTAAAACTTTAGAAGTTCAGTCTCAGCGCCTGTGGCTCATGCGGTTAAGGTGTCAGCCACGTACACCTGAGCTGGGGGGTTCGAATCCAGCCTGGGCCCACTAAACAACAATGACATCTGCAACCAAAAAATAGCCAGGTGTTGTGGTGGGTACCTGTAGTCCCAGCTACTTGGGAGGCCAAGGCAAGAGAATCGCTTGAGCCCAGGAATTGGAGGTTGCTGTGAGCTGTGATGCCACTGCACTCTACCCAGGGTGACAGCTTGAGGCGAAAGAAAGAAAAGAAAAGAAAAGAAAAGAAAAGAAAAGAAAAGAAAAGAGAGGAGAGGAGAGGAGAGGAGAGGAGAGGAGAGGAGAGGAGAGGAGAGGAGAAGAGAAGAGAAGAAAAGAAAAGAAAAGAAAAGAAAAGAAAAGAAAGAGGACCCAGACCTCTGAGGAGGGAGGGGCAGTTGGTCAGCTGGCTGTGCTGGTGTCTCCACAGAGATGCCCCCAGACATGTTGGTTCCATAAATGATGGGAAAGCTACCAACTGCATTTAGCTGCTGCTATGGGGATAAGCTGGCACTGCAGAGTTGAGGAAGCATTTCTGGAGCGCTGCTCGCAAAAACAGTGAGGAAGTAGGAAGCAGTAAATCCCTTCTCCCACTGGTGCCCCCTGCTGGCAAAGCTTAACAGGGAACCAGCTGGCAAGGCAGAAGAGTGTGTGTAGAGTCCTATCTCCCCATCACTGAACAGAGAGACAATAGGTTAGTAACTGGCACAGAGGATATCAGACTTAGAGGGAAGAAAATATCTGTGGTAAAAGATTTAATTAAAGAACTTGCCTTTTCAGAAATCCTTCCCGAATTCCTGAATCCAGTCTACCTAAGAACTGAGGAAGAATTTAATTTCTACAAAATGTTGTTCTCTCAGCTCCTGCCCTGTGATCTAAACGATGAGCTGACCCATTTCTCTTCCCTCCCACCACTGTGTCACTCACCAAGGAACAATCTAGGGTGCTAGCAGTCACAGCAGCAGACCTGACACTCGGTCATGTCTCTTGGCCTTCTCCCAGGGAGTCATGTTGCCTGCTTTGCAAACTTTTAGACAGCTGAGCTGAGAGGAGAATTAGGCAGCTTTAAAAATTGATGTATTCATTATTCTTTCATGAGCCACTGCAATCCAGCAGCACAAGGCCAAAGACATGCACATGGAAACTCCTATATCACTCTGGCCCATTCCTTGCAGATTTGACCCTCTAAAAGAGGACAAATAGAGGGGCCAAATAATGCCACACACAGCTCACCACCAAAGGAGGCTCCATCAGACAGTGGCAGCAAATGTGGGTCCCCTATGGCTCAGGACGGACAGCAGCCTCCTCTTCCTCCTCCCCCATCACCTCTGCCTATGGCCCAGCAGTGGGAGAGGAGAAAAATAGTCCATAGCTGAAGCTCCAATTTTCATCTCTGCTGCCCTGAGAGGGGGAAAACCTTTTTCCAGGGGTCTCCTTTGCCAATTAGCATGTTATTTGGCCTTATTTTCTCTTCTCATTCTTCCAGCCTTCTAGCCTTCCCTTTTTCCATCTCTTCTTTTTTCCTTCCCCTCCATTCATTCCTCTGTCATTCCATCTTTCCCTTTCTTCTGGGTCCATCCTCTCTTCTCGTAACAGTTTGTCCCTCTTTTCTCTTTCTGCTTGTCTATCTGCCTGTCTACATTTGTGTGTTTGTGTGTGTCCCTTAGGGCCTTCTGTCTCCTATAGCTTCTATACCTCCCCTTGGTCATCACTTCCAGCTCTAATTACTCTGGGTAGAAAGCGCCTCTGTCCCCTGCAGGAGGGGAGGATTCAATTTTGTTCCCTTACTGCCTCTGCAATGAAAAGAAGTAGCTGTGGCAAAGATTACTTCAATTCAGGACATAAATATCGAGTCCATCCCAACCACGTACTAAACAATGAATTTCAAATGCACATTTCAGTTCAATGTAGTTTATTGAGATGCCAGCCACATGCTCATTACTAGGGACTTCCTAAGGAAGAATCAGACGGAGTATGTGTGCCACAGACTCCAGGATCCAGTGAGGGAGGCAGATTTGCTGCATAAAGGGCATCTAATCAGACTAGGTAAGGAGTTATCCAAGAAAGACTTCCTGGAGGAGGTGATGCTGAATCTTGAAGAATGTGTAGATATTATCTGGGTGGAGAAGCAAGAGAAGGACCTACAAGGCAGAGACATATCATGAGCAGCAGCATGGAGGCAAAAAAAAAGAAAGAAAGAAAAATAAAACTAGCTCAAAGTATATGGAGACCACAGGCAGTGCAGGGCTAGTAGAGCACAAAGACTGATGCAGGCAGTGAAGGAAGAGGGGGCTAGAACATTGAGAGATGCTTGGGTCATGCAAGGCCTACGAGCCAGGCTGTAGGGGATGCTAACAGTGCCCCTTCCCTTGCACCTCAGCCTTCACTGCACCATTGGGCTTCTCCCTAGATGCACCTACTACTCACTGGGTCTCACTCAGCCCCTATGCAGGGCAGATCAGAGTGGCAGATAATTGGCTGGTAGCACACTCAGCCAATGACCCAGATGGGAGGCTTGGGGAGGGAAACCTGAGTTTATAACCCATCTTAAATACCCACCCACTCTCATGTTCCTTTAATCTCCCACACAAGCTACTTGTACTTTGTTCTTTGCTTTAGGGTCTGCTTCTGGTACCCAACCTAAGACTCCAGTTAATGCAGCCCCTCTCTGCATAAGGGAGTCAAGCAGAGGAGGGGTACGGAGTTGGATCTATATTTTAGAAAGACACTGTGGTGGTGGTTGGTTGGGACAAGACAAAGAGAACTGTTTAAGAGGCCAATTACACAATCTGGCTATAGATGAGGAGGACCTTGGTAGGATGATGATAATAAGGGTCAGATTTAGAAACACAAAGAAGGGAAGGGGTTTAGCAAGTTACAATTCCTTCTTTTAAGGAGTCAACAGACTCCTATAATATAGTGTGATTAAAACCAAGAAAAAGATGAGATCTGGCACCAAGAGTCCCAGAACAAGTTGCCTAACCTCAGCTGGGGGTCCAGGAAAAGATGCCAATGCATCCTAGAGATGCTAATGCTTAGAATGAGTTGTGAAGGTGAGTAAAAGGTAGCCTGCAAGAAAGTGAGAAAGGGATTTCAAGCAGGGTAAAGAGTCCAAGAACCAAAAACAGTCACGATAGTTGGGGTGCAGAATGAAGGGGCAAGCCTCTGGACAGAGCACATGCCATAGATCCCCCCACTTCCAGTTTTCTTTCTCTTCCTGAGTCCCAGCTTGCATTAGACTCTACCAGGGCACAGGCCCTACTTGAGGGGCTGAGTGCCAGGAACCCACAGGCCAGAACCCCAAAGAGAGCTGAGAGACCACCAGCCTCATGTGAAGAGGCACATACTTGGGTTACAGTGCTGATGCCTCCTCACCTCTGAGGCGGCAATTTGTCTGGTGGAGTCCACTCCATTTTCCAGTTTATAGGTGAGCAGGTGTCAGCAAATGTCAGGGAAGTTCACACAGCTCCTGACGGAGGTAGGGAAAAAAGTCCAAAAGGGAAATGCATACAGTCCAAAACACTCAAACAAACCTATATAAAGCTTCCTAGATGATAAGCAAAAAGAGGACATGTTGATTTATTGATTTATCTTCCATAATTTCTCTGTTTAGTTTCTGTAGAAATGGTAATGAGCAAAAAGATGGTTGGAAAAGTGGAAAGCAAGGAAAAAAGTGTGAGACCAGAGTACAGAAATCATCCCTTAAAGGAAAGTCCCCAGGGAGCACAGCTGGTTCTTCTGCTCTCCATTGATGTTCTACCAAATGGCTCTTGACACTTTCACCAGCATTCAAAGATTTGCTTCTAGGAAAGGAAGTAATAGATAGATTTCTATACTTAACAGTGACCAACTCTGCAAAGTAGATGCTGTTATTCTCATTGTACGTGTGAGAATATGGCCTCAGAAAGGGTTAGAAACTTGTTTGAGGCCACCCAACTTGTCAGTAGCAGTCAGAATTCAAACTCAGATCTGACCGATTCAATTATTCAATATTGTTTATTCACCTATAGGCAAATAAGAATGAATGTGACTTTCACTTCATAGGTGTGGGACATTCTTCACTACTTTTACCACTCTCTGTTTAAAATTGCCTAACAGGTACGACGTAGGGGTGTACAGCACAATAGCTGGGAGAAGGACTCAACTGTAACTTTACCCTATAAATGCAATTAATGTAACCTAATTGTATGTACCCACATATTGATCCAAAATTTAAAAAGAAAAGTTGCTTATATAAACCAGTTTGTTGATTGGTGGATATAAACAAATTTCTGTAAGTCTTTTGTTTTTAAAAATAAATTTTAAGAAGTACTTCAAGGGGTAGTCTTCACTTTGAAAAGGATAGAAAAATCATCTAGAGACATCTATTTGGATATACAGATATATCTCATAATGCCCTCCAAGGGTAGGAATCCTCTAGGAATATGTTCTAAACTTTTCGTTCTTTTCCTGGTAGTATTCCAGGAAAGTGTGGGCCTTGGAGTCAGACTTGATTAATATATTGGCTCTACTGTTTAATAACTGCTATGTGAGACACTGGACAAGTCATTTGCCCACTATGAGCCTCAGTGTCATTATGTGTAAATGTAACATTTTATATGATTTATTATAAGAATTAGATGAAATGATGTAACTGTGGTGTGTGGTGCCTGGCACCAAGATGACCATCCATTAATCCTCGTGGCCTTTCCCCTTCTTCCCCTTTCCCCTTCTTCCCTCTACCCTTCTTGGACAATGTTACCGCCTCCACAGGTTAGCAACCTTGAAACAAGGATTGCACATCTTTTGTTTTTCCATGAATTTAGACTCTTGGATCAATCCCATGTTTCACTCTGTGCCTAAATGTGTTCAGAGGGTGTTCCCTTAAATTCTATTTGAATTGCATAATCTTGGCTAACAGAAAAGAAAGGCAGATGTTCGCCTGTGTGAGGGGATTTCTCTTTGCAGAAATTATTGTGCATCTCCAGGGGACACACAAAAGCACAATGTTTAGGAAATAAGCATGCTTCAGCTTAAAATAAAAAATGAATCACATAATTCTGTATTGAGCAATAAAGTTTAATAAAGAATATTTTGATCTGAGAATTAGCTAAATCCTGCTTGACTAAGTGATGCACAAATAAAAAAGTTAAGTAAAAGAAAATGAAATTCTCCTGCCTTGTATGGAAGGGTGATGGGAATGCTGTTCTTATTTTACTCTGGTGAGGTAAAGGGACCAATCAGGTGCATTCTAAGGGGGCTCAGCCACTGGCAGGGCTGGGGCTGCTTTTGAGTACATTCAACTTGTGCAAAAAAGGCTTTGAGACCCAATTAAACCCAAATAACTTCCACCTCAAACAGGCCAAAACTTAAGAATCTGGCATCTTACAGGCTATAGTCTAAAAGGGTCACTTTATTACATTCATGCTGACCATACCACTTTCCCAAACCTTGGGAATGCCTGTATTGAGTCACAATTAGGTGACTAGGAAGAAAAATAATTGGGAGCATTTCTACAGCTCACTTTTCATCGGTACTACATACATAAGCAAGACTTTCCCCTTCCAACCCAAAGTGAGCTGGACTGTGCAGGAAGGCTGCAGGTGGGGACACAGTCAAGGCTTTCTGTAAACTAAGATAGCCTTGAGGATATTCCTCACCCTCTCCTACACCAGCTAAGAGCCTCTTAAATGGCATCTCTGGCTGCCAAGCCTATCCCTCAAGGTGCATTGCATTCTACATTATTTCAAACTCAAAAATGACCAGGAGAAGCAGAAAATATTGCTACTTTGGGAACCAGGAAGACCTGAGTTCAAATCTGAGCCCTGAAACCTCCTAGCATATAATCTTTGCCAAATTACTTCATCTTAGAGTGACCAACTGTCCCTGATCGTCCAGGAATAAGGGAGTTCCCTGGATGCAGCAATATCCTAGGAAAAGCAAGATGTGCTTGTCACCCTACTGAACCTGGCTGAGTCTGCCTTTGTCATCTGTAAGTATGTACCAAGAGTTAATATGCATACGGATGATGAAGACTAGAGACCTTGTTTGTGCCAGAAACACTCTGTAAATCCCTTTTACTCCATGCTAGAGCCTCATCTTTGCTTAAAACAAACCAGCAATTATGAGGGAAAGGAAAATCAGCAGGGAAGCAACAGAGACAATGGGAGGAAAGAAGGAACAAGGGGGGAATGGAGGGCAGAGGCGCAACCCCAGCCACAGAACCCAGCACGGCAGGGTCCTTGAGAATGCTGTCCGACTCTGGCGTGGGTTTCATGATGATTTGTGAGGCACATGACAGAGTGACAGAATGCAAATGTCTCCTTTTCTGGACACTCAGCGCAGAAGTCACCAGAAGCAATGCTCAGGGTACCCACTGCCCTGTGACCTTTTCATCCTGTTCCCTAAATGCCCGAATGCCCACATGCTTTGTCCTTCCCATCCCCACTCCTGAGAGCTGCGGGAGGGAGGAGGCTGCATCCTGTCTGCTCTGCCAAACCTCCTGGAGCTGAGGCCATTGTGATGACACATCTAAGTCTAGGTGTCTGCAGGTGACATCCACATGGAATGTTCTTGCTCCCTGCTAATGTCTGACAGGCGAAAGCTTGTGCTCTAACTGCTTTGTCTCCAGGCACTGGAAAGTGGGAGTTTTGTCTGCTGCCTTTTGAAAGAGACTTAATTGTTGTTGCTACCTGAGTGTCAGTGCATCTAAGAGCTGAAGGACGACTGGGGAAACTACAGAGTCAGACATAAAACTGGTTCTATCCAAATGAAGTGTTTCAACAGGGGCTCAGCAGTCAAGAAGGCAGTTTTTATAATCACCCCCAAAGGATGGAGAGGTTCTCCAACTTGGGCTCTGGGTGCCAAAAACGTCAGAGAAATGCTAGCAGGAGTCTGGGGAAGGTTAACAATCCACAAGTCAAGAGACTCAAGTTCCCCTCCTGCCTACATTCCCTACAGAACCATACACCTTGGACGAGGCTCTGAAATTCTCTGTAAAGCGTCCCTATTTATTAAATGAAGATAAGGGTACAAATACCAATCCTGTCTATTGTGTTGGTTTCTTGTAGGGAAAGGGGAAGTGGATAGCAAATCAGTTTATAAACATTAAGATGATTCTGAAAACAGCAAGGTAGCCAAAACATGGAGGCAATCCAGTAGGAATAGAATGTACAAATTGTGGCATGTTTGCACAACGGAATCCTATAAATAACTTTTAAAAGAACAAACTACTTCCACATACAACTATATCCATAAACTTTACAACAAAAATAATGAATCAAAAAGGCAAATACAAAAGACTCCATATTCTTTTTTTTTTTATTTTTTTATTGAATGATAACTATGTACATTAATACACTTAAAAGACTCCATATTCTATGATTCCTTTTATATAAAGTTCAAGAACAGAAAAACTAATCTATGGTGACAATTCAGAATAGTGGTTTATTCAGGTTAGAGGCAAGGTCTGCCTGAGAAGGGGCACGAGAGAACCTCTGGAGGGGTTGGAAATTTTCTCTATTCTGATCCGGGTAGTGGCTATGTGGACATTCATTCACACAGTTAAAAATATATGCAGTTTTGGGATTTTGGAAAAAGTATCCAATGTACACACCCCTATTATGAAACTCATTTATACCTTTTATATGAAAGCTATAACTGTGTCCTATCTCTTTATCTCTCATTGCTTTTAACTCTATTTTTCTTCAGTCAACAGCCACTAGTTCTGCAAGTCTTAAAGGACCTTGCC
>CAUYQV010061548.1:0-15991 GCA_963574575.1 Galagoides demidoff
ATGACCACCCTCTTCTTGCCTGAAAGATTTCAGCAGAGAGATCTGCAGTTATTCTAATATTCTTCCCCTTGTAGGTTATGGTTTTCTTATGTCTCGCTGCTTTCAAGATTTTCTCTTTCATATTAACTTTAGTGAAGTTGATTATGATGTGTCTGGGGGACATCTTATTCGGGTTGAGTCATGCTGGGGTTCTGAAGCTGTCTGCAATCTGAATTTCAGGATCTCTTGACATATCTGGAAAGTTCTCTTTCATAATTTCATAAAGAAGAGCCTCTGTGTTTTGTGAAGCAACTTTGTCGCCTTCAGGTAGTCCTATAAGGTGAATATTAGTTTTCTTCGAATTATTCCAGAGATCTCTGAGAGAATGATCTATTTTTGCTTTCCATTTCTGATTCTCTTTGGATGTTTGGACATATTCAGAAGCTTTGTCTTCTACATCTGAGATCCTTTCTTCTGCCTCTTGCACTCTGTTATCAAGAGATTCTACCGTATTTTTCAGATCTTTGAGTGCTGCAATCTCTTGCCTTAATGTTTCAAAATCTTTGGTGGTTTTGTCTCTGAATTTGTTGAATTCTTGAGTGAACTTTTGGAATGGTCCTTGAATTTCTTGTTCTCTCTTTGCCTTTATTCTATTAATCTTATTTGCAATCCAAATTCTGAATTCAATTTCTGACATCTCAGCCATCTGTTTATAAAGGGGATCTTTAGTTTCATCTGCTACATCCTTTCTTGGGGGGGGCTGACCTACTCTGGTTATTCATATTACCAGGCACATCCTTTCTTGGGGGGGTTGATCTACTCTGGTTATTCACATTATCAGAGCCTTTCCGCTGATTCTGCCCCATAATTATTTTACCCTGTTTGGCTTTTCCCCTTGAGGTTTGTCAAGGACCCATATGGTGTTACGGCCTGAGAGACTGGGGACCTGCTTGGTGTGGTGGGGCTAAGTGACTCTGTCTTATTTTCAGCTGGTCTCTGTCCTACCCTAGTGATTCAGTTTCTCTTGGTTGAAGTCTCAGCTGTGGAGAAGTACCAGCAATTAAGTCACCCCACCCCACCCCCACAAACAACAATTGGGCAAGGAAACTCAAACTTTCCCTCAACCATACACCCAGGGTGTCCCTTTGAATAGTCCCTGAGTGGTCTGCCCAGTTTAAGGGGTCCAAATCAGTTGTCTCAGTCAGCACCAGTTTCAGGTGGAAGAGTTCAAATGTCTCCGGCAGCTAGATAAGAGGTGTCTGCTCATAGCTCAGATATAACTTACTCCAGTGCTCCATGAGGGCAAAGGGACCCACCTAGCAAATGGGTTAGTCTGGGAAGGTTAATACCTCCTTCCTCATCTTGCACCCAGTCACTCATAATCCCCCAGGTCTGTGACCCTATTCACTCCAGTAGGCAACTGCTCCAGGGGTTTATGGCTGCCAAAGTCACCTGGAAATCTGAGTCCGGCAGGGGGACCTTGCTTGTTTAAATTAGGCTGTGAAAGTTCTCTCAATTCCAGCCCCTCACCTTCTGTCCCAGCTAAATTCCTCTGCAAGTCAGAGGCTGCTAGAGCTGATAAGGAACTCAACCCTTGGCAGCAAGCAATTAGAGTTTATACTCAGGTGTCAATCCTCGCCTCTGTCTACCAACTGCCTTTGTCTCAGCTATATTCCCTTAAGGGCAAGGTGCTCACTGGGAAATCTGAGTCCAGTCTGGCAGGGGAAGAATTTAGGCTTTGGAAGTTCTCTCCATTCTAGCCTCATGCCTTCTTTCCTGTCTAAATTCCTCTGCAAGTCAGAGGCTATTAAAGGTACTGGGAAATCTGAGTCCGGCAGGGAAAGAATTTAAGCTTTGGAAGTTCTCTTCGTTCCAGCCTGCGCCTTCTGTCCATGCTATATTCCTCTGCAAGTCAGAGGCTGATAGAGCTGATAAGGAACTCAGCTCTGGGCAGCAAGCAATTAGAGTTTACACTCAGGTGTCAATTCCAGCCTCTGCCTGCCCACTGCCTTTGTCTCAGCTATATTCCCCCGAGGGCTGGTGGTAATGGTCTCTTTACTTATGAAAGTTACCAAGTCCATTCCGCCTGTGGCTGCTGTACAGAACCTCTGGTTGCCCAGGGAGATGGGGCTTGTCTATCTGGAATGGCGTCACTTCACAGCTTAGGATGCCACTGTTGCTGTATGGCTTCCTCCGAACCAACTTTCTTTTCTCACTCCTGTGCCATGGTCAGCACAGAGCAGCACCAGCCCTTTCCCCCTCCTCTTCTCTGAGGGAGATGCCCAAGAATCTGGATTCCATAGGTAACAAACCTCCAGACCTTGGGGGGGGGGGAATCCTCAGAGTTCAATATTGCAGGTGGGGAATATATATAGTTTTATACAGTTTTACAGTTTTATGCCTGGCAGGAGGGTGCTGTGGCACACCAGCAGGGGTAGGAGATCCAGTTTTTAGGGGATCTCTCCTGTGGGATAGAGTGGGAGGATGTTTGAACTCTGCTCACTTGTTTGCATGGAGTAAACTGCGAGCCCTTCTTGTGGGGGAGGGGACTCCCGTCCACTTGGTGGTGGATTTTGTACCTATTGATTGTATTTTTGGGGTCGCAGCTCGCCTCAGGAAGGTTGAAGTGTGTTCTTCAATCTTCTCTCTTGGCTCTACTCCAAACCATCAGCTCCCTTGCTAAACTTCTGTCTTTTAAGCCTCCTTCTGGACGGGAGCCTCTGTAAAAAGCTGGCTGCAGTTCACCATCTTCCACTTCCCTTCTTAGAGATGCCCTCGTGACTCACTAACAGGCCTAATACTATATAAGACCTATCTGAAGGTCCTCAGTGTACACAATAAACCACTTGAGTCTGGGTATAAGGCTATTGGTTTATCTCTAATTAATAGACCCTTATCTTAACTCAGGCATCTCTTTCTGCTGACTCCTGATCTAAAGATAAAGCTTAACTCTTTCATCCAATTGTTAACTAAAAAATCTTTAAACCTACCTATAACTGTAAGTCCCTCCCCCCTGAAAGCATACGTAGTGAGAATAGATGGAGTCGTTCAGGCTAGGGCTGAGAGGACAGAGCTGGTCCAGTTGGTTTAGGTCCTAGGTGATCTCCTCATGACTCCCATTCTTGCTATTTTATAAATTCAGCTTTAACCTAAAAGTGTGTATCTTGAGGGCAATTGATTTAGGAGATTAACTGTGGAATTGGAATGTTGTTAAGGGTCCTGGGTTATGCTGATTATTATTTATTATGAGTCATAGATTACACAGATCGTTTAAGATAAGAGTTAACATGGCTTTTACTTTGACCTTTCATGTATAAAAATGTGCTTTTGGAAATGGCAGAATAGAACAGTCTTGGAGAGGCTACTCTCACTGTTCTCCAGAATCACCAGCCTTCTGAAAAGTTTGATGGACCTATCCTGGTCTCTGCATATTGGACAGGCGGCCAGACCCTTTTAGTCTGGTAACACTTCCTTTGAGATTTCCCACTCTGGGGGCCAAACCAATATATGCCTTCTGTGTATCGCTTTACAACTTTACTTATAATTCTTGTCTCCCTGAAATGCATAAAACCAAACTGTTACCCAAGCATAGCAAGTCTACTTTTTCAAGGTTTCCTGGGCATGGCTCCAGGCCATGGTCCTCAAATCTGGTTAGAATAAACCTCTTTAAATTATTTTTACAGAGTATGGTTTCTTTTCTGTTGACAGCCTGGTCTCTAGATTGTTGAACAGAGAAGAAAAGTATGTGTGTGTGGGGCCTATGTAGCTATACACAAACCCTCCTCCCCTCCTCTAAGACAAAGATGAGAAGGATCTGACTAGCCACCCCCCTAAGAAGTTGGTGCCAAAAGACCCTAAGTTTCCAGGAAAGCTGTGGAATTTGTCCACCCTCTATGGCCTCATGAAAAAGAGATCTCTACCAGCCCCCACTGGGCACAGATGCCACCTTTGCAGTGCCCAGCCTGGTCACCCTCCCTTTTCAAAAAACATAGCATCATTTAGACCTTTCAAAAAGGATATTTATTTCCATTCTAATTAAAATAAAAATATTTGTGTTGATGTCTCAACTGTCCCTAAAATGCCATTTTTCAAAATTTTACATTTTATAAGCACTGTGATAGAAATAACTAACATTTGTGTTTTATTTTACAGTTTATAGAAAGCATTCACACATGTGTTTTTTGATACAACAAACCTGTGGTGTAGTTAAGCTAGGTGATTTAAAATACCCATTTTGAGGCCAGGTGTGGTGGTTCAGGCCCTGTAATCCTAGCACTTTGGGAGGCCAAGGCAGGTGGATTGCCTGAGCTCAAGAGTTAGAGACCAGCCTGAGCCAGAATGGATATCTGTCTCTAAAAAATAGCTGGCTATTGTAACAGGTGCCTATAGTCCCAGCTACTTGAGAGGCTGAGGCAAGAGGATCACTTGAGCCCCAAAATTTGAGGTTGCTGTGAGCTACGATGTCATAGCACTCCACTGAGGGTGACAAAGTGAAACTCTCAAAAACCTTTTTTTAATCAATAAAAAATAAAATATCCATTTTGCAGATAAAATTAAAATTAAAGGAAATATGTAATTAGCCCTGAAGGAAAGTGCTTTAAGGAATTAATTGTACCTTGGTATTCAGACTTCAAAATCCATGCTCTTAAACAGCCCCACAAACAGGTGTGGGTATGTTACAATGTTTTGTGGTTTGTTTGGTTTTATATCACACTGCAGAATCTGGCCATGGCTCTTGAAGCTTGTTTAATGGAGATTGGTTATAGGAGTACTGGAGGGAATTTACATGGCCACAACTATAAACTTCCAGAACATAGAACCTAGAGCAGGTGCGATAACTGGCCAGGCATCAGCTCAAGTGCAAAATTCCAAACAACAAATTCTGAACCGTGGGCGGCTCTGTGTGGAGCTTGTATCCTGGATGCTACCAGCTTCTCAATGCAGACAAATGAGTTCTGTGGGTTCCAGATTATAAGCTCCAACAGTGAAATGTGGTGTTTTTGGTATACAAAGCCCCCAAGCCTGACCAGGAAGTTATAAAGCTTTTCAAGTAGAAACTTAACCAGTAAGGCTTAATGAGCCGTGTGACTTCCACTAATGAAATGAAATATGCTACATTTCCAAACCTCCTTTTAAATTGTAAATCCATGTAAACAGGTCTTTTCAGGTAAACAAATGCTATAATTTCCCTCTGGACTATAAAGCATACTTTATGATGATCTGGGGGGGAAAAATCACAAAGTGATATAAGGGAATATATCATAGATATAGTAGATATAACATACATGATGAACTATCTCTTGGAAACTGACTGTCCAAACAGAGTAAGCAAATAGCCACTGTTTAAAGAGATAAAGAAAACAATTGTCAGGTGGTGCCTGTAGCTCAAAGGAGTAGGGCGCCAGCCTCATATGCTGGAGGTGGCAGGTTCAAACCCAGCCCTGGCCAAAAACTGCAAAAAAAGGAAGCAATTGTCTCATATTCTCTTCCCAAGTGGGGCTCATACTCTAAATCAAAGGCTCTCAATGCTTCTTGTACATTACAATCACCCGGAGAACCTTGAAAATTCCTAATGATCAGGCCTTACCCCAGACCAACTAGGTTTTAAAACTCCCTAGGTGATTCCATTGTGTTGCCAGAACTGAGATCCAGTGGTCAACTAGAGAATCAATGGTTCTCAAAGTATGGTCCTGAGACCAGCAACATCACCATCACATAGAAATATATTCGAAATACAGATTCTCTGAAGCCATCGCAACCCCTCTGAATCAGAAATTGTGGATTTGGGATCCAGCAATCTGTTTAACAAGCCTTCCAGGTGACTGGTATATGTTAAAGCACAACTGAGAAGCACTACTCTAAATACAAGGGCATCTTTCCTCCACCTGTAGCTTAAGGGAACACAAGCCTGACCTGCCCCAAACACTGCTTGGGACATGTGGCTTTTGTCTGAAGACAAAAGCTACTATTGACACAACTTTAATGTGAACTGTGAAGTGCTATGTTAACTATAAACCATAGAACTTAGAGGTTAAAGAGAACAACAGAAGTCCCTGGCCCCAATTCCAGGGATAGTCCCATTCAGAGCATCTTCTGGAATTGCTGCCAGTGACCCATGATCAACATTTGGGGTGTGCCTCCCAGTACACACACATCATCCTTGCTTCTGACTACTACTTCTCCCCTCCTTCACCATGTTTAATCCCTGGGTGGGTCCTAGGTCAATCACCTTACGGCTTTAACATGAGGACTTCGGCTCAGGCTTCCTCTCCACTCCTTTCTCCAGGGCAGCACTAGCATCGCCCTGGATGATTGTCCGATTTCTTGGCCAGGCATTTTCTGAACTTCTTCATTTCCAGTTATCTTCCCCTATACCCAACCTCAGCCATTCCTGCCCACAAATCTTTTAAATCCACTAAGCCAAGCACAGTCTTTGGCCCTTAGCTTTCCCTCCTCCCAATGTCTCTGCCTGAGAATTCACTCTCGTTTCAACTCTTTCTTGACCTCGCAAGCTGCTCTCATCTATTCTCCCCCTACTTTCTTCCTCTATTGCTCCTTCAAAGACAGTGAATGCCCTTCAGCCAATGGTGGGAATAAACATTCTTCCTTCAAATGCTATTTAAAATTCACCATTTTCTACAAATCCCTACCACCCTGCTATGACGGAGGAAGTGTTCCCACCTGTGTTTCGTTCCCTCTCTTCATCACTATTCTTTATGCTACTCATTATCTGTCCTTATTTTCTCCTACTTTTTTTGTCTTGTTCTAGCAACTGGTCCCTTCTGTCATCTGTTAAATAACATTTTTTTTCTTTTTTTTGAGACACAGTCTCAAGCTGTCCCCCTGGGTAGAGTGCCATGGCATCATAACTCACAGCAACCTCCAACTCTTGGACTCAAGCAATCCTCTTGCCTCAGTTTTTCTATTTTTAGTAGAGAGGGGGGTCTCACTTTTTGATCAGGCTGCTCTTGAACTCTGAGCTCAAGCAATCCAGCCACCTCAGCCTCCCAGAGTGCTGTGCTTACACACGTGAGCCACAGCACTCGGCCTGTTTCACATGTTTTAAATCATTCCGAACTTAACTGAATTTTGCCCTGCATTTCCTCCAGCACTATTCTATTCTCACCCTTCTTGCTCAATCTTCCGAAAGAGTTGTCTATATTTCCTCTCTCATTTGGTTTGCCATTTGTTCTCTAACACTTTCTGATCTGGTTTCTGTCTCCACCATACTTATGTGGCCAGTAAGCTCCAGTAGGCACTCTTCAATCCTCATGGTCATTGCTTTCTCAGAAGCATGTGACACATTTGACCTCCTCTTCCTCTACCTCCTTCCTTGATATCACCACCACTTATCAACCCCCCTCCAGAAGATAAACTGCATGAAAACAGCAGCCTTGTCTGACTTACACCTGCTATACCTGCACCCTAGAATAGTTCTGGCGCATGCTAGGTTCTTGGAAAGTATTTATTCAACAATCAATCAACCACATAAATTCTCATTCCATATAGTACATGGAGGAAACTGTAATATGAAAAAGATTATTCCGGGGGATCTGACCTCATATTAGGGAGCACATGAGTCAGGAAGTCTTCTCCTGGTTTCCATGAAGCCACACTCTCTGACTTCTTTTTGTGCCTCTCTGTTCTCTTGTTCCCAATCTGTTTCACCAGATGCTTTTCCTTTCTCTCACCCCAACATATCGTCACTCCTCAAACATTATTCCTAGGTCCTCTTCTCTTTTCATACTGTGTTCCCTCCCTAGGGAACTTCAGCACTGTCATTTACCTCTTCCCAGTTAGATGTCTGCAACCTAGTCCTTCTGGGCACCAGACCTATGTAGCCCTACCTGTTCCACATCCCTACCCACATGTCTTACAAGCACTTCAAATGCAACATGCCCAAAATTAAGACTCAAACTCGTACTTCCCCATATCCCATATTTTCTTCTCTTCCACTGCTCTGTTTTAGGAAGTGACCTTCCACCTAGTTACTCATGCCTAAATCTCATCAACACAAAGCAAAGTAAAATATAGAAAAGAGCATAATAGGGAACTCTAACTTCATATTTCCTTTACTCTCCTCCCTAGAATCAAAGGTAATGATTTTAGATATTGTTCATTGTAATAAATAGGATCCTGTCTCTCTTAGGTCCCTCATTCATTTTGCTCTATGCACTAGATATAAGTATATGTTCACATACACAATTTTCTTTTACAAATGTTTATTTTATCTGTTTTATCTGGAGTTATTAATTGCCTTTTTGTTTTGTTTCTTTGTTCACTGGCTAACTTTTCTCATGCCTCTACTATTAGATCTATAAAATACTTCTAAATATATTTTTATTTTTAATTTTATTGTAAATTGACCATTTATAATTACATGTATTTATGGGGTATCAAGTAATGTCATAATTTGCAAATATAATATGGAATAATTAAATCAAGCTAATTGACATATCCATTTCCTCAAACACTTACCTTTTTTGTGGTGAGAACATTTAGAATTTACTTTCTTCACAATTTTTAAGTGTACAATACACTAATATTACCTATATTCACTATGATATGTAATAGATCTCAAAATGGAAAAATTATTCCTACTGCCCGAGATTTTATACTCTTGGAGCTAGGATAACTAGATGTGATTTCTAATTTTTTTTTTTTTGAGACAGAGTCTCCCTTTGTTGCCCTCAGTAGAGTGCTGTGGTGTCATAGCTCACAGCAACCTCTAACTCTTGGGCTCAAGAGATTCTCTTGCCTCAGTCTCCCAAGTGGTTGGGATTATAGGGGCCCACCACAAATGCCTGGCTATTTTTTAGAGACAAGGTCTCACACTTAGCTCAGGCTGGTCTCGAACCTGTGAGCTCAGACAATCCACTGGCCTTGGCCTCCCAGAGTGCTAGGATTACAGGAGTGAGCCACCATTTCTAGCCGCTAATTCTTTTTTTTTTTTAATTTTTTAAAAATTTTTTCAAATTAATATGAGGGTATAATTTTAGGTTACATTGTTCTCACTTCCAGGGTAAAGTTCCATTTGTAGAAGAGCCACTCACAGGGGGCGTGTTATACATACTTACCATGTGCACATTAGGTGAGATCCCACCTCATGCCCCCTCCTTCTGCCAAACATCCTCCCTCCTTCCTCCCACCTGCTTCCCTCTAACCCCAAACGGGACTATATTAGTGTTTTATTGTTCTTATGAGCATGTAATTGTTAATATATTGATTTCATGTTAGTATGGAGTACTTTGGATATTTATTTTTCCATTCTTCTAATACTTTACTAAGAAGAATGTATTTTAACTCCATCCAGGTAAATGTAAAAGATATTAAGTCTCCATATTTTTTAGTGGCTGAATAATATTCCATGGTATACATCACAGTTTTTTGATTCATTCATGAATTGATGGGCACTTAGGTTGCATCCATGACTTGGCAATGATGAATTGAGCCTCAATAAACATTCTAGTGCAAATGTCTTTGTGGTAAAATAATTTTTGTTCTTCTGGATAGATACTTAGTAATGGGATATCAGGGTCAAATGGAAGGTCTACCTTTAGATCTTTGAGGATTCTCCATACTTCTTTCCAAAAAGGCTGTATTAGTTTGCAATCCCACCAGCAGTGTAGGAGTGTTCCCTTCTCTCCACATCCACGCCAGCATCTGGTGTTTTGAGACTTTGTGACGTGGGTTAATCTTGCTTGGGTTAGGTGATATCTTAGAGTGGTTTTGATTTGCATTTCTCTGATATTAAAGATTATGAGCATTTTTTTCATGTGTTTGTTGGCCATTCATCTGTCATCTTTGGAGAAGTTTCTGTTCATATCTCTTGCCCACTTATAGAGAGGGTTGTTTGCACTTTAATTATTAATTTCAGTTCTCTGTAGATTCTAGTTATCAGGCCTTTATCAGATTCATAACATGCAAAGATCTTCTTCTATTCCAAAGGCTGTCTGTTTACTTTGTTTGTGGTTCCCTGAGCTATGGAAAAGTTTTTAGCTTGATCAAATCCCATTTACTTATTTTGGTGTTGCAGCAATTGCTGGGGGATAGTGGGTCTTCCTCATAAAGTTTTTTCCCAGGCCAATATCTTCAAGTGTTTTCCCCACACTCTTTTCTAGAATTTTTATTGCTTCATGCCTTAAATTTAATTATTTTATCCAATCAGAATCAATTTTTGTCAATGGCGAGAGATGCAGGTCTAGCTTCAGTATTCTATATATGGAGAGAACATTTGGAATTTACTTTCTTAGCCATTTTGAAGTGTACAGTACACTAATATTAACTATATTCACTATGATACATAATAGATCTAAAAATGAAAAACTATTCCTCCTGAGATTTTATATCCTTTGAGCCATGATTACTGGACCTGATTTCTAATTCTTATGTGACATTATCTTTCTCTGAAAGATTTTGAGCTCCCCTATTTCACTTTGGAGATCTTAGTTTTATGATAAGTGCCTTGATAGATATCTGTTCCCATGCATTCCTTAGACCCTTTCAATCTGGAAAATTATGTCCTTTGGTCCTAAAAATATTTCTTCTTCTTACAGATTTTATATATTATTTCCTCTCCACCATTTTCTCTCTCTCTCTCTCTCTTTTTTTTTTTTTTTTTTTGGATCTGAAGTTTATTTTTCTATCATCTCTTTTCTCTCTAAGTTTTGCCTTTCTGTTTAATTATAATCTCTTTCTTTTATGAAGAGGATTTTCTTGATGGATAGTTATCTTGGGATTTCGAAATGTATCTTAAAGCATACTATGTGTTTGGGTAGAGCAGTGGTTCTCAACCTATGGGTCATGACCCCTTTTTAACAATGAAAATACATTGCGGCATTAGGAAGATTGAGAATCACTGGAGAGAGCTTGTTAGTTAGTGGGCTTTAGTGCAACTGCATGGCCATCTGGTTTTCTCAGAAGGACCCTCAGCTGTCAGCTTCTGGGTAACTTTATTTGTGGCAGGTGGGTTTCTCCAGAGAGAATACTTTGATCTTCTTCCTGGGTGTGGTCTGTTTCTCTTGATTTCCTAGAACTGGTCACTGAGATTTTGTAAGATGGCACTTTTCACTTAGCAGACTAATTTAATTCTTCATTTTTTCCAATTCTGTACCTTTTCTGTTTTTTTCTTGTTCGGTCTCTCCATGGACTCTATCTTCTGTCTACTGTGAGGCTCCAGAAAGGTAGTCTAGTAGGGATAAAGCTGTTTAGGAAAGGCTTAACTAATGCTAATACAGATCTCCAACTATAATGTTTATAGCCCTGTGCTCTGCTCCTATCTCTAGGGATAATTCGTGCCTACCATTTTGGAGCTCCTCAGGGTCTATGAGGTGAACAGAGTTGCTCTTCCTTACTCTGCCTCTCTACAGGTACTTGGTTTAGATTTTCATACACTCATCCACTCTGCTAAGCCTTCTTCCATCTCTTCATCTGCTTTTCATTTTTACACTTGATGATTCTAGATGACCAAAGACTTCTGGTTTCATTAAAAATGGAATTCTTCTGTTGTCGTTCTGTCTTGGTAATTTGGGGGTGATTTTTTTTTTTAAATAAGAAGCAGAAAGGGCTTTCTTCACTCAGCAATCTTGAAGCCAGAAGTCCTCACTTCTCTTTTGAGCTCAGCACTGGGTGGAATATGTGACATCTACCAAAATGGAGAAGTAAAGGAGCTTGGAAAGAACCTTCAGATTTTTTTTTTTATCACGTTAATTTTGAGGTGCCTATGAGACACTTTAATTGGAGGTGTTGAGTAAACAGTACGTGCATAACTTCAGAGTTCTGGAAAGAAAGGGAATAGATTCTATGTAGAGTTACAGGATCAAATATGAATTCCCAAGAACATATACAGGTAATGTTGGGAAAACAGCACAGGACCAGCATTTAAACATCAAGCAAAGAAGGAGAAACAAACCAGAGACACTGAGAAGAAGGTGTTAATGAGAGAGGTAGAAAATCAGGTGATTGCCTTATCAAGGAGGCCTAGAAAGAGTTTTAGAGTTCAACTACATGCTGTGAGGATGAAATAGGACATGAACAGAGAGGTGGTGATTGCGTCTGCCAACACAGAGGTCATTGGCTACCTTGACCAGAGCAGGTTCCATGGAGTAATGGAGTGGGAAGTTTCCAGACAAGCTTAAAAGGAAGGGCCCGAGGAGAGGAGAGAAGGGGAATGAGGAAGTAGGATGTGGATAGAGATGACGTACTCACCAACTCTCCTGTATGTGTGTTCTTTTAATCAGTAGGTTGTTAGCAACTAGGGGTCATACCCCAAATATGTATTGATCCCCTGATAGGGTGCATCTGGTCCAAATGCTCCTGAGAGGCTAGAACAGTTCCCAAGGTTAAATGTTCTTCCAGGGTCTTTTACCTGAACCAGACAAACCACTGTCCTTGTCCTTCTTCTCAATCAGCCTTTCCTCTACTAATTTTCTTCTTTCCATTCAAATCTGATCTCAGAAAGCAAGCACACAACCAGGGGGACCTAATTATACAGCAAAAATGTATACATTAATCTATGATCATAACTGGGTAACTCATTAATTCCTCTTGGCAAAAGAAAGAGAGAAAATAAAAACTATCTACGGGTGGTAGCACTATTATTTTAAAATGTTAACTCGAAAATTTTAGGAAGTTTTGATTACCTACATCAGTCAAATAATAGAGAAAGAAGAGGGGAAAAAACTTGATTTCAAGAAAGGATCTAAGATCAGTGTGACTATGTCACTGAGTACAAGGGATGGTGCTAAAGTTGAAGAGTATTCACAAACTAAAGTTGCAGAAAGTGCCAGAGAAACCTGGGATTGACCATAATTACAATCAGTCCTCCATATTTTCAGGTTCTGCAGCTGTGAATTTAGTTAACTGCCAATTCAACCAACTGTAGATAAAAAATAGTCAGGAAAAAATAATACAACAGTGAAAAATAAATAACCAATAAAAACAAAACAGTGTAACAACTACATAGCATTTATATTGCTTTAGGTATTATATGTGATCTAGAGGTGATCTAAAGTATACAGAAGGCTCTGCATAGGTTATTATTTCATTTTAATGAAATAATACTTTGAGCATCTGCAAAGTTTGGTATCTGTGGGGGTTCCTGGAACCAATCCCCCATGGAGACCGAGGGATGACTGTATGTCTAATGTGTAAAGAGTATTGAAATTAATTCATCTGGGAAGAAATTTTGGAATCCGGTCTTTCTCAGGACCTGACATTACCTCCTTAGAGAGAAGTAGCTATTGAGTGGCTGACACTGACATGATGGGTTTCATGCCCTTCTGGAGGCCTCTGGGTTTAGGTTGCCTTTACTATTTCATGCATTTCTTTTGCCCATAGTATTTTACATCTGACAGGAATCCAGCCCTGCTTGTATATAAAATTTAGATAACCTGACTCTTAGACAATGAGATGTTGGTGTCAGGCCTGTGCTGTGGGGATCAGGCAAACCTCCATTATTTCCTTTATTGGGGTGACTGGAAGTGGTAAAAATACAGAGATTGGTAAAGAAAATGTAATGTGTGAACTTAAAACATCTATTTGAGATGGTTTCTGTGACCAATGTCCCTTGCCTGCCTTTTCTGGTGCAGAGCTACTGGGAGTCATTGCCCATCTAAAAATTATTGACATTTTACGGTTTGTCTATAATTGTGGCAAAAACAACAACAAAAAAGCTTGGTGTCTAAAAGGACTTCAGCATTCGTCTGGAATAAGGAAATGTCTGGAGAAGTGTGGGAAAGGAAGCTAGAGAGACTCTTCACGCTTGAAATTAAACCTGTACCGTGCGTGGTGCTGCTGCCCATTATCAGAGCAGATATAGAAATGTTACATTTTCGAAGAGTCTCACAAGAAAGTAAGCATAATCAAGTGACATTAATTTTAATAATATACTTGACTCAATTCAATATATTCAAAATATTACCATTCAACATGTAATCAACATTTTTAAAACTACTGAGCTATGTGACATTTGTGTGTGTGTGTGTGTGTGTGTACCAGCACATGCCAGCAGGGACTAGCCACATTTCAAGTGCTTAATCTTGCCTGAGGCTGCCATGGTAGACAGCACTGTTCTTAAATCATCCATTCCCAAAGGGAAGCAAAAGCTTCTGCCTGTAATCTGTAAATTTCAAAAGGTCAAAAATTGGTTTACCTGAACCATTCGAATGCAAAACAAGTTTGTTAGCCAACCAGAATTGCCCCATTGAGCAGCAAAAATTCTATTGTCCGCTCCACGTAGGCCTTGGGGGCTGAGGAATGAAAACGTGCCTGCAGGACAAATTCCCATCAGCTGTGAAGTCTTGGGCATTTTTCTTTCTCAAGACATCAAGCATTTTCCCCTCACATAACAAATCAAGACTTGCTTTCCAACATGTTCCATGTGGCAAGTAAGATGTGTTTTATGAGCCTTTTGGGAATCTCGGGAATTCACAGGGAATTCCATCCATGAGGTGATGATGACTACAGCAGGCCCAGCTCCATCTGCTGTGTGGGGTGAATGGGCCTGAACCCAGTTACAACTAATTTCTACACTAATTGAGCGTGAAGTCAAATAATGTGTTCCCTGGCTTCACAATACATTAGGCTTCTGGGGATCACAAATGCGTCATTATTAAGATGACCTAATTCATTCTTGCCCTGTAGACTGGTTGTTTTGCTTGGTACATACCCAATTTTATCTGTGGCTGCTTCATTCAGTGAGCTAGAGCTTGAGGCCCCTACGGGAGACCTGGTCTGCTGCGGGCAGAGAGGAGGCTCCCGCTGCAGCCCAGGCATCTTCTCTGTCTTTGACACTGTACACACAGATGGGTCTAAGAGGCCTTCCTGAAGACTGGAATGAGCACAGAAACCCTGTGTTTGAATTTCAGAGGCTCAGTCATATCATTTTGTTGTCCGCATGCATGACAGCAAGCAGGCCACTCTGCAGACCAGTGACCTGCTCATTAACAAATCGCAAGTTCAGGCCAAGGCAGCCACTTACTGCCCCGGGCCCACCTGACTCCCAGCAGTCCTCCCCAACAGCACCTGTCACACTTCTGAAAAGGTGGCATTTTTGCAGTCTGTTTATAAAACTGCCAAAGGAGCATTTGTCATGAGGTGCAAACAGAAGAGACACAGGAGAGAAATGTTTTGCACCAGATTTTCCGGAACCCTAAAACCTGTCTCCCAGTACTCGGGGACATGTCTGGTTATCCTCTGCGGCCCTGCGAATGCAGAGAGCTCCTCCGAGGAGAGCAGAAGCCCCGCACCTTACATACACTGCAGAGTTTGGAGCATCAGAATCCTCCACAGCTGTATCCAAGGGATTATTAAAAGAATATGCTGAGGGGACTTTTTCTGATGACAGCAGGTGACAAGAGTTCAGAAGGTCAAGGGATTGCTGAGTTAAAACACACCTGAATGACTGCATTTGCCCCTGGCACTATATTAAAATTTGACAGGCCACCTATGATTAAAAAACAAATAGACACTTCCTTTAACAAGATGGTGATGAATCAATCATTCACCAGGACCAGTGGCCACCAAATACAGATTTAGGAGCATGTTGCTGTTTTGTCCAGTGATTTATCCAGCTTGCTATCTGCCAACTTGTTTGAACCCTCTTTGGGCAAATACCAGAATCAGAAGTTAATGGAGTGAAGAAGCTGCTATCAGAACATTACTGATTAACTGAGAACACCTGAAAATAATCAGATCTGGCCACAGCCGTTGGTGATAGACAGATATAGAGCCTCCTGTCTCATTCCCCAGGAGGTCACAGGCCAGGCCAAGCATGACTAAGGTGACCAGATTTTAACGTTGGTAAAGCAGGACACCATTGACCGGAGGGGGGAGGGGTTCTTAATTAAAAATTTGGTCTATATGGAGCAACAAAAATTTTCATAGAATGCAAAAATAGTATTGTAATATATATTTTTAATTTCAACATAAGTACAATTTACAAATATAATACTTTAAAAAATTTATGTATAGTATTATTTTATTCTTTGGCATATTTCTCATTTGAGTGAAT
>CAUYQV010061556.1:0-41905 GCA_963574575.1 Galagoides demidoff
GTAGTATGATGTGTATCATCTGAGAGACAGTTACAAAATGTTTTTGTGGTTGCCAATGCCAAAAAATGCCATTGTTCATTAAGTCCAAATAATGATGGTTGAATTCTACCAACTGATCAACAATGCGAACTTTGATAAGCAGTTCTTGATAACCAGTTCTCAACAATTATTTGTTATTATTAAAGTTTAACATTATAAAATTAACAAAAATAATATAAAACTCATATCCTGGTGAAATAGCCACATGGTAGCCAAAAACCATATATTCCCTTCCCATTCTTCCACCATTCCCTAGCTTGTCATGCATTCTTTCCAAAAATCGGGACTTTTGTAAAAAGTCACTGGATGTGGGACAAATTGTTAAAAATTGGGACTGTCAAGCCAAAAGTGGGACATCTGGTCACCTAACTGTGGGTCCTTAGACTAACCAAAAAAAAAAAAAAAAGGTGGTCTCAGAAACAAATTGAACACATCGAAGCTAGTGTTTTTATAAATTAAAAACAACTTTTCTCCAAAATATGAAGTTCTTGATAAAATATTTATTATTTAGACTTCATCCTATTTTGCATTTGGATTTATTTTGTTTTTGTTATTTAAGTAGCTGCCTGATTTTTAGAAACCACCCATTTTCCACACTTTTGTTTATCATACCTTTTGTAATTTTAAAATTTTTTAATACTTTTATGTATGCATGCAACTTGTTTTGGCAAGCATATGATACCCCAAATTGAGTCTATCCCTGCCCCCCCAATAGTAAGGTATCATTTCCTTCAGAATCTGTAAGATGTGCTCAAGTTTAAAAACATCTGGTGCTGTGTGAGCTGCAAAAGTGTAAATCCATTTTGTTTAATATGTTATCACCTTTACAGATGGCATTCATGTGTGGGCATGGGAGAACATATATGAACGAGAAGTACGTATGTCTCCAAGTAGAACTCCAGCCCAAGAGCACTGAGGTTATTATTTTTCTTGGATATCTGAACTTCACTATCAATAAAATTGTCAAATAAGAAGCAATGAAAAGGTGAACAAAGTTGTTCAGAGGCAGAAAAACTGATCATACGTTCATCATCAATGTACTATTATTTAAAAGGCTCTTTTTAAAAACATCTTAGTATGAAGAACTCTTTATAATTGGAATTTGTTTGCAAAAGACAAATGATTGCATCAAGAAGAAAACTGAGTAACATCTCATGTGTGTCATATTAAATATAAGACAATTAGAAATATATCATAATGTTGACTGAATGAAACTTTCAACTAGTTGGCAAATACGGCCCAAAATGCATATTATCAACATTCTGATGCATATCTTTGATAACCTTCTTTCCTTTCTCCGTGGGCAATAAGACTTCTTACTTCAAAATTTGTAAGTTATTTGTTTATTTATAAAAACCAATGCAGGAATATCCTGTGTTAAGTGTGTATTTTTAATAAGGCAGATGTGACTTTATTAAACATTTTCAAGCTAGCTAAAAATGAAATTTTCCCACTTTTCTACTTTTTATAAGTGAGAAAATCTGAGACTCATAAATGATAAGAAAATTTCTTAAAGTCTTTTATGAATTAGGGAAATCTGATACTAATACCTGGCTTAGGACTCCCATAGTAATATTTTTCCCGTTACTTAAATGACTAAAAAGTATTTTGTGGACCTCTTCTTTTGGAGTTTCTGCTGACTCTAAATGATATGGCTGTAAATGATATATTTTGATATAGAGAATTAAATATGAGGTAAAAGTTAGGAGACATTATTTCTCAGTGGACTAAGAGTGATGGCCATGGATCCAGAATATCTTGAGTCATATCCCATCTCTGCCATATAGCAGCTTTGTAAATTTCTGCAATTTGTTTCTATGTGCTTCCCTTTCCTTATCTGTTCCGTGGGGATTCTGGAAGCAATTGCTTCATAAAGTTATAGAAGCATTAAATGACTATATCCATTAGAAGCATATCCAGCAGTGCCTGGAACAAATGAATATGCAATACATATTATTCTTTATTATTATTTAACAATGGACTAGACCTTAAACCACTATTCTCATTTCATAAATAAGGGCGATGAAAGTTTAAGGTTAAATGATCTACCAAAGGTCACACAACTAATAATTTCTAAAGTGGTAATTTGAACTATAAAATATCTGAGGGCAAAGATAAATCTATACTATCTGACCCATCACATACAGGATTGAACTTCCGTCTAATCCACCTCAGGCTCTTTGGATTCAATCACTTATCCTAATTTCTAGCTCACAAGTTATTCAAAGTAAATTTACCTGACTCATGTTCCAGACCGAGTATAGATGTGGAGGTTCAAGGTCAGAAAACATGCAATACTGTGGATGTACATTTCTCAAATTGTACTGCTTTTGTTTCCTATTATTTAAATCCATTTAGTTATCTTTCCAAGGCCTAGATCAGTGTTAGTATAAAATGAAGTTGATGATCTAGTATACATAATTATAGAAGATTATGCAAAAGCATGTGAGAATTAATAACCCATTAAAGTTTCATAACCACAAAACCAGGATAACTGGTTCAAAGATTCAGTTTTCTTAAATAAAAATGTCCACATTGGTATATAATATGAGAGAAAAGTATTATCTATAATGATGTATAGCCAAATAAATATATAACTATATCTTACACAATGAATACTACCTAATATTTCTTAAAAACTGTAAGAATGTGTAGCAAAGGTATTTCTATAAAGGTAAATTTATTGGCTGAAGTAACTGTATAATCTAGAATACTTCCATTGAAACCTTACTGATAGTGGCAATAATTTGTACCTACTTACCTACCAAGAATCAAATGGATTAAGCAATTCTTTGTAATCGTCTGTAATAGTGGAAAAAAAGGAATTATAGAAAATGTATCAATATGCAAGTCACAGTAACATAATATTAAATTTAAAAAGTAGTAATTTGATACCACTCAATTAAAGCTTAAAATACTGAAATCGTGCATATTTTTATGCATGCATAAACAAATAACAAGTGTAAGGATATGCTTGAGAATAATATATAAGAAACTACAAAATTGATTACCTTTTAGGGAAAGAAGTGAAATAGGATAGGGGTAGAATATGTTGGCATGTAAACTGTATCTGTGATAGTTGTAATCTTTAATGTAAACTAATATGAAACCACTATGGCAAATGTTAATATTAATTACATCTAAATATTTCATGAATGTGTATTGTCTCATTTCTGTATTTTTCCATAGGTTTGTGATGCTACATATAACATATTTTAAAATGTTACTTATGATCTAGGTAATACATATCTTTATTCAAGTACTTCAATAAATATGTTAGATGTTATTTTCTTTTAGTGATTTTTTTAAACCTGACTGATAAACTTTCCTCATAAACTTTTTCTGATTTTCCATCTCTGAAAAAGGTAAAAGGAATTTTGTATTAATCCCCTGAAGAAATGTATTTTCTTCAGTAGCCAGACTTTCTTTTAGTTTGAATTCCCCAGATGATTTCCCTTGCACTTGATTTTGTGTTTCCTGTGTGTACAGCCATTTTTATGGCACCAGTATTCATCACGTTGATCCCTGACCATGTTACAACGCAGTGTTTTAAAGCAGTTTGTGTTGGCATGCAGGCAAACAACAGAAAATAATTCCCATGGGCTCTTCTCTCTATTCCCTTACAGCACAAGAAAATAAAAATTTCCCACTTTTTAATACATATTTTTATTATAACCATGTGGAAGAGGGACTAGATTGTTTTCTTAAGTCTAAAGGGCAGAATTAGGGCCAATGGATATAACTTCCAGCAAAACATTTTTTGTACATTATGAGAAAGAACATTTTGCAATTATATGACTGGTTTTCATTTGAAACCCTGAAGTTTCTGTTATTAAGAAAGAGATGGAATGACAGCTCCTTCTCTCCCTCCACCTCTTGCCTCCATGCACACAATCACACAGACACATTTCTCGGGTACTGTAGAAGTCACTCCTGCATTGTATTAGAGACTGTGCACAGTGATTTCCAAAATATTTCTAAATATGTAATCTATTTTACAAAGACATATAGTGGATATCAGTGCAAAAGTTAATTTCTAGAACTATAAGGAAAAATACTAATTAATAGGGACTTTGCTGTGTCTATTTTGACTTAATATAAAACTATTATTGTCATTTTATATTTCTAGACATGACTTATTTTTCAGTTATATAGCTTTGACAATGTTGTTATCACATCTCTATGTAAAATGAGAAATGATTTCTTTTAAATAAAATGGCACTGTATTATTTAAATTAATTAATCCTTTGAATAAAGGCATACATCAGAGATACAGCAGGTTCAGTTCAAGGCCACCTCAATATTGTAATAAAGTGAGGTAGATGCATACTAAGTTTCATGATGGGTCTAAAAATTATGTTAAGAGTCTACCCATAGTTTGTTATGTATGCAATAGCATTATATCTGAAAAAGTACATCTTAATGTAAAAATATGTTATTGCTAAAACATTGAAATTTTAATGATAATCTGCACCTCTGCCAAGACACCACCTTTTTGCTGATGGAGACTCTTTCCTCAGTGTTGTTGGCCACTGACAATCAAAGGGGTGGTTGCTGAAGGCTGCGGTTGCTGTGGTGATGTCTTAAAATAAGACAATAGCGAAGTTTGCCACATTAATTGACTCTTCCTTTCACAAAAGATTTCTTTGTAAGATGTGATGTTCTCTGACAGCACTTTACTCCAGTAAAATGTCTTTCAATATTGAAGTCAAACCTCTCAAATTCTGCCACTGCTTTATCAACTAAATTTATATGATATTCTACACGCTTTGTTGTCATTTTAACAATATTCAAAAGTATATTCACCAAAAGCAGATTCTATCCCAGGACGCCACAGTTTTTGCTCATTTATAAGAATGATGGAGTTGCATTCATGACAAGCGACTCCTTGTCCATTCAAGTTTTATAATAATATTATAGCAGTTCAGTCACATCTTTGGATTTCACTTCTAATTCTACTATCGTTGTTATTTCCCCTATAAATGCATTACTTCCTCCACTGAAGTTTTAATCACCGAAGTCATCTATGAGCGTTCACATCAACTTCTTCCAAACTCCTATTAATGTTAATACTCGGACCCTTTTCCGTGAATCATGAATATCCTTGAGGACATCTAGAATGGTGAATCATTTTCAAAAGGTTTTTAGTTTACTTTGTGCAGATCCATCACAGGAATCCACTATCTGTGAATGCTGTAACTTACAAAATACAAAATGTTTTTCTTAAATAACAAGACTTGCATGGGCTACAGATAGAATGTTGTATTAATAGGTATAAAAACAACATTATTCTCTTTCTACAGCTCCATAAGAGTTGTTGGGTGACCAGGTGCATTGTCAATGAACCTTAATATTTTGAAAGGTATTCTTTTTCTGAGTTGTATTTTTCAACAGTTGCCCTAACATATTTGTAAACCATGCTATAAACAGATGTGCTGTCATTCATGCTTTGGTGTTCCACTTACAGAGCCCAGCCAGAGTAGATTTAGCATAATTCTTAAGGACTTAGGATTTGAGGAAGGGCTTCAACTGGCAGTGGCTTTAATTTAAAGTCAGCAGCTACATTAGAGAGTCAGTCTGTCCTTTGAGCTTTGAAACAAGGCATTGATGTCTCTTCTCCAGCTGTAAAGCCCTCGATGACATCTTTAGATATAAAATGTGGCATCTCTCCATGGTTTCTTCACATGCAAAGTCATTTGTTTAATGTAGCCACTTTCTTCAATGATCGTCAAATCTTCTGGATAATTGGCCTTGCAGCTCCTTTCTCTGCCCTTTCTGCTTCACCTGGCACTTTTATGTTCTGTGATGGTTTCTTTCCTTAAACTTCATGAACAGACTTTTTCTAGCTTCAAACTTTTCTTCTGCAGTTTCCTTACCTTTCTCAGACTTCATAAAGTTACAGGGAGTTAAAGCCTTGTTCTGGGTTAGGCTTTGGCATAAGGGAATGTATGACTGATTCAATCTTCTATCCAGACCCCTAACTGTTTCTTCCTAACAGTGACAAGGCTGTTTTGCTTTCTTATTATTTATTTAAGAATACACAATTCGTTTGTTCATGGAGTGGCACTTTTAAATTACTTTAACAACTTTTCCTTTGTATTTACAACTTGTGTAAACTTTTGGCACCAGAGGCCTAGGGCTTTTGCCTTATCTTGACTTTCAGCTATCTTCTGCATTAAGCTTAATCATTTCTAGCTTTTCATTTAAAGTGAGAGATGTGTGACTCTTCCTATTACTTGAACAGTTAGAGGCCATGGTAGTGTTAACTGATTTCAATATTGTTATGCTTAATGGAATAGGCATATGGAATTTCTGTAGCAAAAAGAGAAGAGATGGGGGAACTGTCAGCCAGAAGAGCAGTCAGAATATACACAATATTTTTTATTGTTCATTGTCTTTTGTGGCCACGGTTCATGGTGCCCTAAAACAATTATAATATTAATATCGAAGAACACTGATGAAAGATGACCATCACAGATATAATAATAATTCAGATGTCTGAAAGATTGCTAGAATCCCTAAAACACAATACAGAGACATAAAGTGAGCACATGCTTTAGGAAAAACTGGTCTAGGGTTGTCATGAATATTCAAATTAAAAAAAAAGTAATATCTGCGAAGCACAGTAAAGTTAAGCACAATGATGCATGCCGGTATTAACCACTATTATCTGATTAACCACATGGAAGAAAGACTGCCTAATGTTTCTTTATTTTTTTTTTCACTCCCATGTCATTGGGAAATCCACTATTTATTCTCAAGGACCCTTAATGCCTTCCTTAGAATAGTTGGTTTCTAGTCATGAACAGTATCTCATGTGGTATTTTTATTTATCAGGTTTTCAAAGGAATCAGTAAGTGAATAAATACATAAATAAGCAGCAAGCCAAATGTTCAGAGCCTAGAGGCAAAAGGATGGCTTCGAATTCCAGAAAAGATATTAGGTAGAACCTGAACAACTTATTTAAGTTCCACAGTTCTCAGTGTCCTTAACTAAACATAAGTATTCCTTACACATACCACATAGAAACACTGAGTGCACCAATTATTATTAATGGACGGATGGCCACTGAATAGGCTAAGTATAAAATTTAGGGAGTAATTTTTCTCAGTCTTTCCTACCTATTCTCAGGTAGGCTTATCAAATCATATGCATCACAAATACAAGTTTAGGAAAAGTTAATAGATCATGTATACATAACATAAGGGGCAAAGTAGAGGCAGTAAACACACACTGAACCTCATTTACATCCATGGCTCTAACATGGACTATCTTTCTGCATGTATATACTGTTTCTAGACAGATATAGATAGTAATGTATTCACGATAGTAGTGTCACACTGAGAATACGGAATGTAAAGAGAAGCATGAAGTTGAGTTAGTATTAAAAGTATCACCTGATTGAAGCAGGCTGTTTAATAGATGATGCAATTATGGTTTAATTTGGATATAATGTTTGCCCTTTCTTACATCTCACTTACATCTATTCCACCCATGTCCTTCATTATTTTCTACTTATTTTAAGCATCTTCAAGATTGCTTATTAAAAGCAGGGGAATGGGCAAGAGAAATACTTTTATCTGTTTATTTTTATTGCTTTTGCCCCATATAAAACACAATCTAATTAAATTTTCAAAGAAACGCTCTCCTTGTAATATGAAAAATTTTTACAACTTCCTTTTGAAAATACTTCATGACAGATTCCTAAAGAATTTCAAATTACTCATGATATATACTTCTTCTGTTTCTGTTTAATATTAATTAGTAATAATCCTTGTGTATGGATCTAATATATAAAAAGTCAAAAAGTAGGCTAGCATTATTAAAACAGAAGTGTCTTCTGTAGAAATTATTTTACCATATGTTAAATTTCACTATGTACATCAATATTAAGATTAAGAACCATCCTATCCTACTCCATCCCAAATCTCATGAACTTCTCTGGCTTATCCAAGCTGCCGGGGTCCTGCCCCAGGGGCAGGGTCTGTTAAGACCTGAGGATCTAGCTGCAACTGACTGAAGAAATATACACATAGAAACAACAAGAAAGAAAGAAATAAGACACACAGAATAGAATTTTCAAAGGTGGAAACACAGGAGACCAATGCCTTTTTGTGGTTTCGGGCAACTGGTTCTGAGTCAGTTCCACTCAGTTTTATTGAAGACTATTTGCTCATTAACCCAAAAGGTAAGCTGAGGAAGGGGACAAAGATGCCAGCAGTTTTCTCTGAGCAAGCATATTAACTCCTATTGTTTCTATAATCATTAACTTAAGGATCTGAGCAGCCTTGAAAAATCTGGAACCTGAGCCTTGTGTGAAGGCAGCTGTCTGTGGTCACACACACAGATACTTTGGGAGGTGTTAATCTGACTAGTTCACTGTGGAGTAAAATGCCACTGGCTTCAATCTCCTCTGAATAGTTGGTGGGAGAGAGGAATTTTCCTCTTATCACCACACAGAGTGTCTTCCTCAGCAATAAAGGATATAAGCTCTTCTACCCATATTTCAGGGCTCCAGCTGTTCTCCTGATCTCTGTGTCAGTCAAATACAAATCTCCACAATGGGTATTTGCTTTGATTGTTTACTGGGCAGGAAAGAGCCTAGTTAATGTATCTTGCCAGGCCTTGCCACAGCGTCTTCTGTGGCCATTATTTTCTTTAGAGCGCTCACAGACCCAGTAGGGATGTTTGTATGCTGTATAACCAATAGGCCAGCATTCTAGGAAAAGCAGGAAACTTGCTCAGAAGAGAAATTTAGGTTCAGAACCCATAACTCAGTAAGTAGGGCACCAGCAACATACACTGAGGCTGATGGTTCAACCCCAGCCTGAGCCCGCTAAAAAACAGTGACAACAACCAAAAAATAGCTGGGTGTTGTGGTGGGCACCTGTAGTCCCAGGGAGGCTTGGGAGGCTGAGGCAAGAGAATTGCTTATGCCCAAGAGTTTGAGGTTGCTGTGAGCTGTGACACCACAGGACTACTGAGGGAGACATAGTG
Organism: Galagoides demidoff; assembly: GCA_963574575.1. Classification (NCBI taxonomy): domain Eukaryota; kingdom Metazoa; phylum Chordata; class Mammalia; order Primates; family Galagidae; genus Galagoides; species Galagoides demidoff. The sequence goes on from CAUYQV010061556.1 coordinate 9,037, forward strand.
AGACTCTGTCTCAAAAAAAATTAGAAAAAGATTTAGCAATGGCTGGTTTAAAGGTAAACTAGCTGACTTTCCTTTGTTTCACCTCACTCAGCTTACTTATTTATTTTCTCCTTTTTCTGAGGGTATTTTTCCTTGCCAAGAATGGGGTCTTCGGTACTCATTCTGCCTGCACAAGCCTTGTCATTATATCCCTCATTTAACATAGAATTTAACAATGCCTCTATAGGTTTTCAGCTTTTGTCAGTTATTATTATTTTTCAGGTCTAAAAGTTGCTATGTATCCATTTATATAAATACTCCTTTTAGAGCTTCCTTTAAACAATTACCTAACTACCTAACTAGGAGCCTTTACTATTAGGTTTTACATTTGGAATGTCCTATTTTCTTAAATACTAAGTTTGACAGTTGATACCTCTGACATTTTACTGTGATCCTTCCTTTTCTTTTTATTATGAAGGTACATCCTTATTCTTTCAAATGCATGTTGCAGCTTGGATTATCTTGTAATTTTTCAGAGCAATTTTTGTGAAACCATAGATAAGTCAAAAATGTGTGTGTGTGTGTGTGTGTGTGTGTGTGTGTGTTTTAGTATGAGTTCCATCATGGTACCAGTGCAGTCAAGACAGCTCAAAATATCATCAAAGTGTTTGGCAAGGATGTGGCTAATGAATGCACAGTATGTCAATAAGTTTAAAAAGTTCTATTCTGGTGATGTTAATTTTGAAATGATGCATGTGGGCAACTTGGAAAACCAAGGAGGATAATGAGGAACTGACTGGATAAAGAGGAAGTGCCAAAACTAAACATTCATTAAAAAAAAAGCTAATGTCTGTTTGGTGGTCCAATGCTGGTATTACCCACTACAGCTTTATCAAACCTACTTAATCGACTACAGTGAATGTACTGCATCCAATTGGATGATATGATGAGGATGCTTGGAATTAAGTAGCCAGGACTGGTCAATAAAGACAAGCCAATCTTCTTGCAAGACAATGCTGTCACACAAACAATGCTGCTCAAACTACTGAAGGAAGTGTACTTGGAAACTCTGTCATTCATTGTATTACCAGACTGTGCACCAACTGACTGCCGTTTCTTCCAGACTTTGAACCCCTTTTTGCAAGGAAAAATATTAAATTTTCAATAAACTATTAATTTCATCATCATTCACTTCTTTACTGCTGGTGTCCATAGGCACCATTAAGATAGCAAAGTGGTGTCAATAGTTTAGGCATATACTTTGATTAATTGCCCTGCTTTTTGTTTGAAATATTAAAAACTAAACTTTTGATTTGAAATCTAACATTTTGCATTTAATGACCTTAATAATACAACTTTCCACAAGCATCTCAAAAGGCTTAATTTACCACTGTCTCTTTCTGGGTTGTAAATTTTTTTTTTTTGCAGTTTTTGGCTGTGGCTGGGTTTGAACCCTCCACCTCCAGCATATGGGGCTGGTGCCCTACTCTTTCAACCACAGGCACCATCCAGGGCTGTAAATTCTTATATGTCTCAACATCTTACTTCTCTAGCTAACCCTTGACACCTTAGGTCCCCATCTTTGCTACACCCTTCAGAATTTTGGAAATTAAGTATAAGTTTGAACTCTCTGAAGTTTGAGCCATTAGTCTCTTCATTCAGTAGGTATCTTCAATAAAGACCTTATTGGTCTCTGGATCTGTCCTTCCTCTTAACTGCAGGTTGTTTCTCCTATGCCTTTGCCACATATGCTCATTTTACCTCATGTATTGATTGTGAAATGTTAAGAATATTGGTACACACTTATGTCATGAAATAACCGTGTATACAGTCATGTTTGAAAATATAAATTATTGGCTGTCCAGCATGCATTTACTTGAATGGCTGCAGAGAAATAATATAGTTGAAGTAATACATGGTGTTAGCTAAAATAGTCTCTTAACATTAGTATATGATCTGTCAATGCATTTTTTTTAATTTAATTTTAATTAAATCATAACTGTATACATTTGTAGGCTACAATGTAATGATTTGATATACAATGTGGAATGCTTAAATCAAACTGATTCACATAATCATCACCTCACTTACTTATATTTTGTGGTAAGACATTTATAATGTATTCTTAGTTGTTTTGAAATGTACCCTTGCATTGTGCACATTAGGTGAGATCCCACCAAATACCATCTCTCCACTCGCCTCTCTTCTCCCCTCCCCTATTCATCCTCTTCTCTCCTTCTGTCTGGACTATATTTGTGTTTTGTGATTCATATGAATGTGTAAATGATTGTATATTGGTTTCATAACAGTATTGAGTATATTGGATACCTTTTCCTCCCATTTTTTTTTTTTTGTAGTTTTTGGCTGTGGCTGGGTTTGAACCTGCCACCTGGCATATGGGGCTGGCACCCTACTCCTTTGAACCACAGGCAGAGCCCTTCCCCCCCCCCCCCATTCTTAAGATACTTTACTAAGAAGAACCAGTTCCAGCTCCATCCAAGTAAACATAAAAGATGTAAAGTCTCTGTTTTTTTTATGGGTTCATAATATTCCAATGTATACATATATCACAATTTGTTACTCCATTCATGGGTTGATTGGCATTTAGGCTGTTCCTATGACTTGACAATTATCAATTGGGCTGCAATAAACATTCTGGTGCAAATGTCTTTTTTGTAAAATGAGTTTTGTTCATCTGGGTAGATACCTAGTAATAGAATTGCAGGATCAAAAGGTAGCTTTTAATTCCTTAAGAATTCTCCATACTTCTTTCCAAAAAAGGCTATATTAGTTTGCAATTCCACCAGCAGTGTGGAAGTGTTCCCTTCTTTCCATATCTGTGCCATCATCTGAAGTTTTGGGATTTTGTAATATGGGCTAATCTTACTGCAGTAGGTGATATTTCAAAGTGGTTTTGATTTCCATTTCTCTGATGATTAAAGATGATGAGTTTGTTGTTTTTTTTGTTTGTTTTTTTTTTTTGAGACGGAGTCTAAAGCTATCCCCCCGGGTAGAGTGCCATGGCATCACAACTCATAGCAACCTCCAACTCCTGGGCTCAAGCGAGTCTCCTGCCTCAGCCTCCCAAGTTGCTGGGACCACAGGCACCTGCCACAATGCCCAGCCATTTTTGGTTGCAGCCATCATTGTTGTTTGGCGGGCCCGGACTGGGGATTCGAACCCACCACCTTAGGTGTACGTGGCTGGTGCCTTAGCCGCTTGAGCCACAGGCACCGAGCCAAAGATGATGAGTTTTATTTGCATATGTTTGTTGGCCATTTGCCTATCATCTTCAGAGAAGTTTCTGATCAAGTCTCTTGTCCACAAAGAAATGAGGTTGTTCATTCTTTTCTTCCTGTTTATACTGAGTTGTCTTAAGATCCTAGTTATCAGACCTCTCTGGGAATCATAACAAGAAATATCTTCTCCGACTCTTAAGGTTGTCTGTTTGCTTTACTTGCAATACCCTTAGCTGTGCAGAAGCTTTTTAGCTTGATCAGATACCTATAATATATTTTTGATATTGCTTTGTCAAGGGGCACTTACTCATAAAATATTTTCCCAGGCCAATAACTTCAAACATTTTTCCTGCACTCTCTTCTAGTATTTTTATAGTTTCGTGTCCTAAATTTAAATCTTTTATCCAGTAAGAATCAATTTTTGTTAGTAGTAAAAGGTGACGGTCCAGTTTCATTGTTTTATAGGTCATTAGCCAGTTCTCCCAGCACCATTAGTTAAATAAGGAATCTGTTCCCCAATATAATGTATGCTTTGTAGGGCTTATCAAAGATCAAATGATGTTATGTGGCTGGGTTCATCTCTAGATTCTCTATTCTGTTCCATATGTCTACACCTCTATTTTTGTGCCAGTATCACTATAGATTTGTAGTATAACCCGAAGTCTTATCACATGATGCCTCCTGATTTGTTTTTATTTCTAAGTGATGTATTGGCTATTCAATGTTTTTTTTCTGATGTTATAAAAAGTCAAATACTATTTTTTCAAGTTCTTAAAAGTATGACACTGGTGTTTTGAGAGGGATTGCATTACATCTGTAGATGCTTTGGGTAGTATGGATATTTTAACAATGTTGATTCTTCCCAGCAATGAGCATGGTATGCTTTTTCATTTTTTAACATCTTAAGCTTCTTTCATATCCTTTCTTAGATAAATTTACAGATATTTCATCTTCTTTGGCACTACTATAAAAGGAATAGAGTTCTTGACTATATTTTCAGCTTGACTATTGTTGGTATATATAAAAAGCTACTAATTTGTGAATATTAATTTTATAACCTGAGACACTGCTATATTCTTCATGACTTCTAAAGCTTTGTAGTTGAGCCCTTGGGGTTTTCCAAGAATAAGGTCATATCCTTCATGAAAACTGAGAGTTTGATCTCCTCTGACCCCATTTAATACCCTTGATTGCCTTCTCTTGCCAGATTGTGATGGCTAGGACTTCCATTACTATGTTGAATAGCAGGAGTGACAATGGGTATACTTTTCTAGTTCCATATCTGAGTGGAAATTAATTAATTAATTAATTATTCTCCAATCAATATGATACTAGCTTTGGGTTTATTATAGATGGCCTCTATCAGTTTCAGAAATGTCCAATGTGAGCCTATTTTCTTAAGTGTTCTAATCATGAAAGGATGCTGGATATTATCAAAAGCTTTTCTGCAACAACTGATATAATCATATGGCATTTGTTTTTCATTTTATTTATGTGGTGTATTATATTTCTAGATTTATGTATATTGAACCAACCTTATATCCCTGGGATAAAACCAACTTGATTGTGCTGTATGATATTTTTGATGTGTCATTGAGTCTGTTTGCTAGGATCTTATTGAATATTTTTGCACTGATATTCATAAATTATATTGGTCCATAGCTTTCTTTCTTTGTAGGGGCCTTTCCTGGTTTGGGAAATCAGGGATCAAGGTTTGGGGATCAAGGTGATATTTGCTTCATAGAATGTGTTGCAGGAGAATTCCTTCTTTGTCTATGTTTTGGAAAAGGTCATATAGTATAGACACTAGTTCCTCTGTAAAGGTTTGGTACAATTCTGAGGAAAGCCATCTGGTTCTGGATTTTTCTTTTTTGGGAGACTTGGTATAGTTGATGCTATTTCAGTGCTTTATACAGGTCTATTCAAAATTTCTAATTTTTTCTGGTTGAGTGTAGGAAGGTATGTTCTTCCAGGTATTGGTTCATTTCTTCCAGTTTTTATATTTCTGGGAATAGAGATTTTTATAGTAATCATTGAGAATTTTTTTGAATTTCTGTGGTGTCTCTGGTTATTTATACTTTATTGATTTTGATTGAAATTATTAACAGTTTTACTTTTCTATTTCTGGTTAGGCTAGCCAAAGGTTTATCAATTTTATTAATCCTTTTTAAAAACTAATTTTTTGTTTCATTGATATTCTGAATGATTCTTTTGTTTTCAATTTCATTTAATTCTGCTCTAATTTTGGTTATTTCTTTTCTTCTGCTGAGTTTTGGGTTGGATTGTTCTTCTTTTTCCAGTTGCTTAAAATGACCAATTAGCTTGTTGACTTTCTTTCTTTTTGTTTTCATGATGGTTTTTAATGCTATAGATTTTCCTCTTAGGACTGCCTTTGCAGTGTCCCACAGGTTTTGATAATTTGTGTTTTCATTATCATTTTGTTCAAAAAAATTGATGATTTCCCTTTTAATCTCATCTTTGTACCAGGTATCATTCTGCCTAAGGTTATTTAATTTCCATGATTTTCTTTGAGTATGAAGATTTCTGTTGCTGTTGAGTTCAATTTTTATTCCATGGTGGTTTGAGAAGATACAAAGAATTATATGTATTCCTTTAAATTTGTTGATGTTAGACTTTGTTCTGAAATATGATCAATTTCAGAGGATGATTGTGGGGGAGATGAGAAGAATGTGTATTCAGTTTTATTAGGATGAAATGTTCTGTAGTTGTCTGTTAAGTCCATTTGTTCTAGGGTCAAGTTTAAGTCTTGTTTTAAGTCTATTATTTCTTTGTTTAGTTTTCTTCTTGGAGAATCTATGCAGAACTGACAAAGGGATGTTAAAATCTCCCACTATTATAGTGCAGGAAGATATCAAATTGTTCACATCTATTAAGGTTTGCTTTATAAATTGGGGAACATTCAGATAGGGTGAATAAATGTTAATTATTGAAATCCCTTCATGCTGAGAGTTTCCCTTGCTAATATGTAGTGTCCATCCTTGTCTTTCCTTATCTTTGTTGGTTTAAATCCTATTGTATCTACAAATAAAATTCCTGCTTTTTTCTGATTTCCATTTCCATCTATAATACATTTCCTGGATTATAGATGTACATTCCCTCACCCTGAGTCATTTTTTATCCTTTGAGGTAAGATGAATCTCTTGCAATGGGAATTGCCAAGCACTGGAGGCTCTATAAGGGGAAAACTTCCAGACCACTAGATGAGGGGGGAAAGGTGGACTCAGAATTGTGGGGAAAATATTTGTTCAATTTTATGCCAGGCAGGATGATGCATAGGCTCATAAGTACGAGGAGGCCCACTCCCTGAAGAAGGAGGCCCTGTGTTTAATGGCTCTCTTTCATGGTGTAAAATGGGAGGTCTATTGTTCCCTGCTCACTTGCAGAGAGCCCACAGTGAGCCTTCTGCTTGAGGGAGGAGTCTCTTGTTCTCTTGGTGATGGACTTTGTACCTGAAAATTGTTTTCTTGGATCCTCTTTCTTGAAGTCACAGCTTGCCTCAATGGAGATGATATGTACTTGTCTATCTTCTTTCTTAGCTCAACTCCTCACCTTTGGCTTCACTGAATCCACTTCTATCCAGTGTCTCTTCCTGGACAGGAGCCTCTGTCAAAAGCTGCCTCTAGTCAGCCATCTTTCTTCCTTTACTGTTAGTCCATCTTAAAAGCAAACATTGTTACTTGTTAATTTACCACCTACAGGATGAAATATGGTTAAAGCACTATTTTGTAAATTTTTTTCAGATTTTATTAAGCCATTAACCCCTAACTCCTTTGGGCCACTAGGACATTTTTTTTCATTTAGTTACTATTGTAACAATGTTATAGAATTGAATATAGTTATTTGTAATATTAACTCATCAAAAGTTTACAAACAGTAAATTACTTTTTACTGCTTGCTCCTTGCAAATATTTGCATAAATATTTCCATAGAATATATAGTGAATTTTGGTCAAACTTTTTCTGCTTTCTGAATTAAAAATATATAAGCAGACCTTAGACACAATTTGTGCTTTGAAATATCTCATTACTCTATCTTATTATGTATAAATGCAGAAAGATAAGGAATACATGAAACAAAAAATATTAAGGCCTTCAATATTCACTTTAATTATAAAAGAAAAAAAGTTCAGATACAGTGGCTTACATAATCCTAGCACTTTGAGAAGCCATGAGTTTGAGATCAGCGTAAGTAAGAGCTAGACCTCATCTCTACAAAAAATCAAAAATACTAGCCCACTGTGGTAGTTTGTGTCTGTAGTCCAGCTACCTGGGAGGTTGAGGCAGCAGGACAGCTTAAGCCCAGGACTTGGAAGGTATACTAAGCAATGGCCATGCCATTGCACTATTGTCTAGGCAACAAAGAGAGACTCTGCCTCCAAATGAAAAAGGAAAAAGAAAGCTAGATTTCTTTTATTATTATGACTTTTTAATTAATATTACATTTGATATATTTTATAATATGCTGATTTTTTTACTTCAGAATATTGTGGGGTTACAAATATTTTGGTTACACAGAATGCTTTGGTAATGCTTGAGTCAGGGCTGTAAGTGTGCCCACTCAGATAGTGCTCATTGTACTCATTGAGGGGATTTTCATCCATCACCTCTCCTCTCTTCCACCAATTGATTTCCAATGAGTTTTATTTCCCTCTGTCCATACTGTGCTTACAGCTAATTCCAGTTAAATAGTACATGTGGTGTATGTTTTCTTCACTTAGGATAATGGTCTCCAATTTCATCAAAATTGCTTAAAAAGCATTTATTCATCCTCTTTCATGGCTGAGTAGTACACCATGGTGTACATATACCACATTTTGTTAAGACACTCATGAATTCATGGGGCCTTGGATTGATTCAAATCTTTCCAGCCATTGAATTGGGCTGCAATAAACATTTGAGTACAAGTGTCTTTTTGATAAGATAATTTCTTTTCCTTTGGGTAAATAACTAGTGGGACTGCTAGATCAAATGGTAGATCTATTTTTAGTTCTTTAAGTATCTTTTAGTTTTTTATAGTCTCACCAACAGTGTATAAGCATTCTGGTATCTATTGTTTTTCAACTTTTTAAGAAAAGTAATTTTAACAGGGGTAAGGTTATATCTCATTGTGGTTTTAATTTGCATTTCCCTGATAATTAATGACATTGATCTTTTGTTCTTATGTTTATTGGTAATTTGTCTATCTTATTTTGAAAAGCTTCTATTCATGTCTTATGCTCACTTTTAAATGGGGTTGTACATTTTTTCTTGATGATTTATTTGAGTTATCTGTATATTCTGGTTATTAGCCCCTTAACAGATAGATAGATTGTGAATCTTTCTCCCATTCCCTATGTTGTCTATATGCTCTATTGATAATTTCCTTATCTACACAGAGCTTTTTAAATTTAATAAAGTCCTGTTTATTTTTGTTGTTGCCATAATTGCCATTAGTATCTTAATCATAAATTATTTACCTATGCCAATAACTAAATGAGTTTTTCCTAAATTTTCATCTAGAAATCTATTTAGCTTCATGCCTTAGATTTAAGTCTTTTATCCATAAAGTGGACAACACACACTGACAAGAAGAATCCCTACTCAATAAATGGTGCTGGGACAATTGAACAGACAAGAATGAAGCAGGAGCCATCTCTCTTGCAACTCACAAATATTAATTCATGATGAATAATATATTAAGTGATGTTTTCAGAGTGGTTAAGATAGTGAGGAATTAATTTATTAATGTGTAGTATTTGATTGATCTGAATTACATGTGCACATGTTGGGGAAAAAAGGTTCTTTTTAACTATTCACGATTTAAGAAAATGAAATATAAATGCTTATGATAATGGTATGATGATCATTTGAGGAATAATAACGTCTGAGTGTTTTCTCTCAGACATTGGATTAGTCATATACTATTTCACAGTTATGAAAATTAAACTGATGTACAGGGTACAAAAACTTTTAAAACTTTAAAGTAAATATAATAGTGGAGAACAATTGACTAGCAATTTTAACTTTGATTTTGAAAACAGCTTAACAAAAATTTTATTGACCATTTTTAAAATTTCAACTTTTTGAAAAAATAATTTATAGGTATTGTTGAACTAAACATTGTTACTATAGAAATGTGAATTTGGAAAGGAGAATGATGATAATATGGTCTAAACTAACACTAATTCAATCTGCCTGAGTTTCACACTAATTTTTTGTCACCCTATTTTTCTAATTGAAAAAAAAAATCAGGTTTAATAGTAAACAAACCAGTGGAATAGAAAAGCTATAAAAGACAAAAAAAATACTATTCAGTGGTAACTACTTTTAAGATGTCTTTTCTATCTTCTTTTTTTGACCAGTCACACATTTTCTGTCAAATTATTTAACATTAAACATATTGCTTTATAATTGCTTTCTAAATTTAATATACTTAGATTACTTTAAATTTTAATATATTACACAAATTTGATGCTAACAGCTGTATGTTATTCAGCAGTTACTTCACATCAATTCCTTAGTCCTTACATTATTTTTACATATTTGTATTTGCATATCTCAATGGAAATTCATTACAGACACCTTTGTGCACCTTAAACATAAATTTCTTGATTAGGAAACCACCATGAAAAGCTTCCACAGGTTTCTGAATTCGGTCTCAACATTCCATCTCAGACCTGAATTTAGGTTTCCCTAAAATCAAGAGAGCCAGGTAAATCTACAGTGTCATAATTGACATACATTTTCCTGTAGTAGCAGCCTCTAGAGCAGTGGTTCTCAACCTTCCTAATGCCTCCTAATGCCGCAACCCTTAATACAGTTTCTCATGTTGTGGTGACCCCAACCACAAATTATTTTTCATTGCTGCTTCATTACTGTGATTTTGCTACTATTATGAATTGTAATGTAAACATCTGATATGCAGGATGTATTTTCATTGTTACAAAGGGATTATGACCCACAGGTTGAGAACTGCTGCTCTAGAGCAGTAAACTGTGAAAAATCGTGAATGTTAGTTGTGAGGAATTGCTGGAGGCTGAATGTGGGCTAGCATGAGAATGAGAAACTCCTGGGGAGTGAGAGGACCGGCACCACTTTCATGCATTTTATATACCAGAACCAAACCAGCTTTCATGGTGAAGAACCAAAATTATCCCCTAGTGTCTCCGACAGGAGAGGGGAAAGGTAATTGAATTTGACTCAGAATGTTCTCCTTGAAAAAGGTCAGGGGAAAGAAAAATCCTTAACAAGGCCTTATTTCACCAATTGACAAGCATTTTCCTGACGTTAGCCTCTTCCAGCTTTGCTGTCTCACATAATGTGTGAGTAGGGGGACAAATGCTAAGAAACCCCTGTGAAGGTCACTGTCCAGGGACACAGCCTGATTTAAAAAATATGTGTAAATCATAAGATTATAGAATGTTCTCTTCCCTCACACACCAACTTTCACAAAAAAGTCACATCAGAGTACAGTAGAATCTGCAAGACTTAGATTCTACGTAAGGAAGAGTCTTTAAGAAGTCCAAAAACAGCAGGAGAGACCAAACAAAGGATAGGAGTGAAATTTGAAGGCACTGTCATGTAGAGATAAAACATTAAACATCTAACTCTTAGCCATACAAACCTAAAATATGACACGACAGCCTCATTCATCTTAGTTCATATTACCCAGTGCAAGACACTTGACATTTAAAAAGCAACACAACATAAAACAAAAGGCATGTGGAATGTCAAGGAAAACAGAGTCTAAAAAGATGAAGCACATATCAGAACTAGAAACAGATGTGATACAGATTTTAGAAGTATGAGACAGGAAATTGAAAATACAATAATTATGTTTAATACTTTAAGAGTTTCCATTAAAGAAATAGAAAACAGCTAAAAGCAGATCGATAATATAAGCAGAGAGATGGAAATTTTACTAATCAATTGAAAGAGAATGCTAAAACAATGTAACGGAAATGAATGAAAAGTATCTTTGATGACTTCATCAGTTCACTGGATGTGCATGAGATACAAGTTAGTGAACATGAAGGTATGTGAGCAGAACTTCTGAAAATGAAATGCAAAGAAAACAAAACAGCAAACAAGTATTGGATAATTTCAAAAAGTATTATGTGTATTTGGAATACAAGAGAAAACACGAGAGAGGGAGAGCATAGTAGAAAAAAAAATATTTGTAGTAATAAAGGTCAAGAACTTTCCAAAATTTGTGATAGACACCAAACCACAGATCCAGTAAGCTTAGTGAACAACAAAGAGTATAAGTACCCAAATTTTATACTTGGGATATAAAATATGCAAACTGCAGAAAAACAAAGCAAAATAGAAAATGTTGGAATGAGACAGAGAAAAAACAAACCAAAAAAATCATTACCTATGCAGAAGCACGGATAATCATGTCTGGCTTCATCTATGAATTTTTCTAAGAAGTCTCCAGTTAACAATCATTTAAAATGTTTAATGTAGGTTTCTTTCATGTTTTTGATAATAGCAACTTTTAAAAATAGGACTTTTTATTTTATGTAGTTACCTATACAAGTGCCTAAAGTATTGGAATCATTGTTGAGTTTTTCACTTTCTTTGACACAGTGCAATAAGGTAGTGATTTAGTATCTTTTGTAACAACCTGGATGGAAATGTAGGCCATTCTCCTAAGTGAAGTATTAAAGAATGGAAAAACAAACTCTACATGTACTTCACTAATTTGGAACTAGTTAACTCTCAAGTACATACAGAGGCTGCCAAAAAAATGTATATAGATTTTAAGAAAGGAAAAAAAAGAACTATTGTAACACTCAGGTTATGTTTAACTTCTGCAATTACAAAAGGTGCTCCACATGACACATATCCATCTTTTGTTATCAGTATATATTGAGTATCACAATTTAAGTACAATTTTGCTGTCTTAAAATATATATACATGTTTTTGGCATACTCCTTCTTCATGCATATGGAAGCAAAACTCAAAATAAATTAAGTAGGTGGGCGGAAAGAGGAGCATTAGGGTAAATTCCCACCTAGCCAATTGAATGCACATATTCTGGGTGAAGGATACACTTACAACTTTACTTAAAATGTACAAAAGCAAATTATGTAACCAAATACGTGCACTCCTGTACTATTCTGAAATTAAGATAAAGAAACTCCCAGTGGCTTGGATGATATCCAGAATCTGACTTATTGGGACAACTGCCACTGCTAGCAGCCTCCCCAAATCATTGTGGCTCCCAGAGTACTTTGCACCCTATAGTCACATCAAAACGATGCACAAAGTTCTGATGCCAATAGTGGTTATCAGAATGAAGGGTTACAATTTTGATTGAACATATATATGAGAAAATACTGACACAGTACCTTGGTTTTAATTTACTGCTAATTTAACATATGCATGTCCATCTTGAAACTGTGTGGCTGTGTGATTACACATACAAATACATGCACATGCAAGCACACATACACCTGCACAAAGCCAGGTTTGTGCAAGTGGGCTTGTGTTGTGGTTTATTTGGTCTTTTTTCTGTTTTTCATTCTGTGTCTCCTTTAGCATTATTAGGATCTATCATAAACTTATTTCAGTGATTACAGGGACAAAAAAGTAAATGTGAACTGTTTGAGGTAAGTTCATTCTCTCCATTCTCTCCATATAAAAAGCAATTACTTTCTTCAAGAATAAGTCAGTAGCATCAAATTGAATAATAAATGAAAAACTGTCATATTAAAACTTATTTATCTTACTAAGCATCTTTATCACCTTCTCTCCGCAAGACTGAAGAGAATATTTTTGGTAAGGATTTATGAAATTAAGAAGATTTGAAGAGAGGTTACAGTGTTCCTTATTAATTCTCAGCTACATTTAGAGCTGCTTTCCCTACTCCATCCCTCTGTTGTTTCTGTGCACTGATATTTCACTTATGTCGTAAGTAAAAATGTTCCAATGCATGTCATTCTTTTTCTGATGTTAAAATTAGTGTAATCATCAGTCTTTATAAAAAAAGTTTCTTTTCCTTGGCACTCGATAATTTCCTGTGACTTTAATGTTTGACTGACAGCTGGTGTGTGGAGCCATTTATTTGTGAGTCATAAGAAAAGTTCAGAAATTAGTACAATTCTAATGGTAATAAAGTTATCCTTGTGAATTTCTTAAAATTTATTTTAATATTTCAGAGTCAGAAAACTTGTATGCCATTATTTATTATTTTTCTATTATCGCATGTCATTTATTAAAATACATCCCATCAAAGCTTAAATTTTTATGTTGCCAATTAGCAGTTTTTAACTATAGTCTTATAGCCAGTCATTGATAAGCAGTAATACGTATACAGTTCCCTGAATGGATGGCAAGGCAAGAAAGTAAAAAACAGCAATGGAGTATTTTCTAGGAAATCTTTAATTTGTATAATAATCTCTCATTCAAGAGCCTTGGAACTCGTCCAGGACTTTGGAAATTATTCGATTAAGTCTGTCACAAAACTATCTTTCATATATTCCTTACAACCACTTACTTAAATACTCTCTATTTAAATACCTTCATTAGTGAAAATCTCACTCTTTCACAAGAGAGCCCAGTCCAGATGTGTGCACATTCTGATTTCAGGAAGATATTTGCTTTTTCATTATGAGTTGCACGTAGTTTTCTTCTCTTCTTTTTCCTTCTCATTCCCAACATTAATATTTTTGTTTCTCTCTCTCTCTTTCTCCTACCACATGCTATGTAAACACATCGGAAAGGCATGGATTCCATTATGGAAAGGAGAACAGAAAAATTAGAAGTTGTGCCTATAGGAGGGTTCATGCTTACTCTGAAAATAAGTAGAAAAATAAGTAAAGGTATTCTAGGAAAATGTCACTTCACATGCAAAGCCTTCAAGGAAGGGGATTAATACAATTCTTAGAAATTTTATTTTATCAATGTATTGCTGGTGGCATATCTCAGTTTTCAGTCATCCTATGTGGTTATTGGTTAATCTTTTGAACAGAACACATAGCAAGCATTCTCATCATCATAGAATCTCTTCTTGAACAGTTTTGCCCTAAAAATTACAATTGCAATTGCTCTATAACTGATCTTCAACTGCTGTCCCATGGCATACCAGTGTGCTGTGAGAGGATCTTAGGTGTGCCATGATATTTTTAAAGACCATTAATTAAATCATTTTTGAAAGAAGTTTGAAGCATAGTAACTATACTCTTTTCTTAACTCTTTTTATCAACATAATTTCAGTGTGCCACAGATGTTTAACTAGAAGTTCAAGTACACTGTGAGGTACAAAAGGTTGAGAAGTGCTGCTCTATAATCTCAGCTGCCATCAACTTCCTCAATGTGTTCATGATCTAATATCCAATAAGTTTTCCATTTTGGGGGGTGCCTACAGTGCATTAACCTCCTTTTCTTTATAGAATCCCAATTTTTCTCACACCATCTCTCTTTTTCTTCACATTCTGATTTCAGGAAGATACTTGCTTTTTTATAATGAGTTGCAGAGTCAATTGTATTTACACCTTGAGTGTGTTCTCAGCTGCGTAGTGTTCATGTTTTGCTTGCTTGTTTCCCATGCTTGCTAAATGCAACCACACTTGTGATTATCAACACCCTTTCTCTCTCTCTCTCCTTCTCTCTCTCTTTCTTTCTCTTTCTCTCTCTCACTCTCTCAGACACACACACACACACACACACACACACACACACACACACACACGCGCGCGCACGCGCGCTTGACCTATGCAGCTGAGTAGACTGGAGAAACTATGCATTCAAGCTAACTGCTCACATGCATTAATCCTATGATCACCAGTTTCAAGTGGGTCTTTCCTGATGGATCATAATCATACTCTATTCCTTTGTCCATTATCTTTCTCACTCTCTTAGATAACTATTTTATTTGAACTCTAAGTTTCCTCAAATTTCTAGTATGTTTATTTATGACTTACTTCACTCTGAAAATTTAAAAAATCAGAAAATAACTTTGAAAGCTTCCTCTATCATCTACTGACCCATTTGCTTCTAAATGTACTTTCTTTCCTATTACTGTGGATGACCTCTTTGTGCTTGTAGCTATTGCCAAACCTTCCATAATTACTTTATTCTCAATTTTATTTACAGAAAATCCACTCAAAATATTTTTTTCTACATTCACATTTTCAATTACTCTTTTATGTTTGCCTACATAACCATTCACACTCACAAAGCTACTGAAATTGTTAACATCTTCAAAAACCCTCCATGTTGTTAAATTCAATATTTAATTTTCAGGACTCTCACTAGTATACTATATAACGGCATTTCACACAGTTGATCAGTTTCTCCTTACCTCTCTCTATATCTGATTTTTTTTCTATTCCTAGAACAACCCATTAAAAAAAAAAAAAAAAAAACAACCTTTTCTTCTCTTTAATAGGTCCTGGATTTTCTTTGCTTATTCCTCTTTACTCTGACCATGGACCTCTGTAGTATCCTGGGAAGAAGTTATTAGACCTCTTCTCCTCTCTCTCCCCACCCATTTTACTGTTGATTTCATCCAACTTTTTAGATCTAGATAGCACTTATACACTAACTGCTTTCAAGTTTACATCTCCAGCAAAGTACAATCCGGTTCCCTTCGTGTCTTCATCACTTGAATGTCTACTAGACTTGTCGAGATTAACATCTAAAGCCAACCACCTGCTTTCCCAATTAAAATTTGCTCTGTTATCTCTTGGATCTCATATTCAGAGAAATATATCTTCATTTAAGCTTTTCTGTTAGTCTTTCCTCCTTGCCATTCTTTAAAAAGACCCTCTGTGCTTTTGCCTTCTGGCTGGAATTTCTTTTATGTATAGATTTACTACTGTTGTATCCTCTCTCCTGTTCCTAGATCTCTACTCAAATGATATTTTTCTCTGAGAGAACTATTCTCTTCTGTTCTTATATTTTTCTTGATATTTTCCTCCACAGAATTTATTAAAGTACTGCACATATGTATTTTTCATTTTTTAACTTTTCTATGGAAAGGATAATATCAAAACAATGAATGTATATATAAGTTTTTTCTATTTTGTCATTTGTGTGTGAGGAAATGGGTGCATGTAGATATTTGTTGAGAATATCCTATGGTGGTGCTACCTATTAATCGACCAAAACACATTTTCCTTTGACCCTGTGCTCATGTTGCTGAGACAGGCTACATTTTCTACCTCCTTTACATCCATATTTAGCTTTGTGTTATGTTCATCATGGGTATGATCACAACCACTTAACTATGCAAATAGTAATGTCCCAGCAATGTAGCTATAAAACAATGTTAAAACTGAAACTAGAAATGATCAGGAAATAGCAACAAACTCAAATAAATAATTCATCAAGGATATAAAAAAACGTTACTTAAACATGGCAGGGGGTGACCAGTCTCTTCAACCAATAAATTAGGAGATGAAAGACAAGACAGAATGTATATAAGGGAGACGTAAATGATTGATTAATAAATTGAAATGTTACTCTTTCTTGAATTTTGATTCCAAAAAAAATCTTTAAAATTTTTTAACTATCTTGCCAACTTATAAACGATATAGTTTGCTATTTTATTTTTGATTAGTATGAGTTCTCTGTTGATTCTGGTTATCAGCCCTTTGTCAGATTCATAACATAACTTCTCCCATTCTGAAAGCTGTCTGTTTGCATTAGATCTTGTACCCTTTGCTATGCAGAAGCTTTGTAGCTAGATCATGTCACATTAATTTATTTTTGGTGTTGCTGCAATTGCCAAGAGAGTTTTTTTTATAAATTCTTTCTCTGGGCCAGAGAAAGAAAATAGAAAACTCTCAATAGGATCAAGAGTTTTTCTCACACTTTCTTCTAGAATTTTTATTGTATCATGTCTTAAATTTAAATATTTTATCCAGAAAGAGTTAATTTTTAAGCGGTGAGAGGTGCAAGTTCAGGTTCAGCCTTCTACCTTTGGCTAGTCAGTTCTCCCAGTGCCATTGATTAAATAGGGATTCTATTCCCCAGTATATGCTTTTGTTTGGTTTATCAAATAATATCAAATGGTAATACATGGCTGCAAGCATCTCTAGGTTCTCTATTCTAATCCAGAAGTCTATATCTCTATTTTTGTGCCAGTTTTGATCACTGAATACTTGTAGTATAACCTAAAGTCTGGCAATATGATGATTTCAGACAAATGGCCAACAGACACATGAAAAAAATGCTCATCACCCCTAAACATCAGAGAAATGCATATCAATACCACGCTGAGTATCAACTAACCCTAGTGAGAATAGCCCACATAGTAAAGTGCCAAAGCTGTGAGTGCTGGCATGGATGTGATGAGAAGGGTCACTTTTACACTGCTGGAAGGACTGCAAACTAATACAACCTCTGTGGAAAGAAGTATAAAGAATCCTCAAAGAGTTAAAAATAGATCTTTCATTGGATCCTGCAATACTACTAGTAGGTATCTACTCAGAAGAAAAAAAAAATCATCCAGAATGTTTATTGCAGCTCAGTTTATAATTGCCAAGATGTGGAATCAACCCAAGTGCTCATCAGCACATTAATCAGTTAATAAACTTACATATATATCATGAAATACTATTCAGCCGTAAAAAAGATGGAGACTTCACATCTTTTATATTTACATGGATGGAGTTGAAGCACCTTCCTTTTAGTAAAGCATCACAAGAATAGAAAAGCAAGTGTCCAATGTCCTCAATATTAATATAAAACCATACATAAACAACTGTACCCCCACATAAGAGAAAAACACATTTAAATTCTAGGAGGAAAAGGAGAGGAGAATGGGGAATTGGTAAGCTCTCACCTAATGTACACAATGTAAGGGTATGCAGCATAGCCCCTGGGTGAAGGGCTTAACTACAACTTCAACTTTGCCTTAAAAGCTCAAACAATGCAACCTAATTTTTGTGCCTTCATAATAATCTGAAACTAAAAAAAAAAATCATGAAATAATCAGAAAATTTTCTATATGTGTTTATAAAAGATATCTTATATTCTTCTGGAAATATTCACTGATAAAATTATACAATATTTGGAATTTGCTTTAAAATAACTCCATGGAGGGGGATAGTATACATGGATAAAAATGAAACCATAGATAAAATGAAACAATATTGATCATGAATAAATACTTGTTGAAGCTGAGTAATTCAGGCATGAAATTTTATTGTACTATTATGTTATTGCATATTGAAAATCATTTAATAATTAAAGTTGAAGAATATGAATGAAGAGGATTGTGATGAAATTTTAATAGAAATACATTCAGTGACACTGAAATGTACCCCACTGTATTTTGTGTCATTATTTTGCAGTTAAGGAACAGAGGCATGGTTGCATAAAAGTTTCTAAGATCTGGGTGTTAATGACAGAAACATTAGAAGGAGTTGATAAGATAACATGGCACTTCAACATGTGCTGTAAAATATCTTTATCCCTACAACCAATACCTATGCAGATCATAAGACATGTCATCATATATACGAAATGTTGGGGACTATTGCTAAAGATCAGGAAATAAAAATGTTAACATGTTGACCTTATAAATATAGAGTTAATTGTTAATAAATTAGGTAATAGAAGAAACTGGTTATTTTAGATGAGCCATAAAAACGGACTTTATTTTCATTCCTATCCTCTACTTTTGGCTAGAGAGAGTAGAACACAATTTTTAATAACAGATAAAAAGAGAAGCAGTTTGATTTTTTCACAAAACTGCTTTCTAAAGTTTAAGATTTCTGGAATAAAACAAACCCCTGCACCGTCACTATTTGTAGGTTTTGGTTGGGAAATGGTAACTATTAGGATAACATATCAATAGATGTAGAGACTACAAAAGAGATGCATGCATGGTGGACTTAAACACAGAGAGCCCTGGTGTCAAGAGAGCAATGGAGAAGTTACTTAGGTTATTATGGGCCCCAAGGGGTTATAAATCAAAAGGTCATGTAATGGAGTTTTCTGAGAGGAAAAAAATATATTTTATATATATATATATATATCAATAAAATAACCTTGACTGGAGACTGCACACAACTCATGCCTGACAGTCTCCAGACTTGTCTCAGAGCCTATCCTATTTTTGGAATAGAATGATACCCATAGTATTATAGAATGTGGCATATGAAATGAGCCAAACACTTTGCCGCTGTCAGCAGTGGGTACATGACTTCCCTTCCCACCCACTCTCCCCATTCCTGAATATAAAGCTTGGAACCTAAGGAAGCTAACAAAAATGGAAAGTTTTAACTAGACTGTGACTAATTTATACATTTCAAGTTGATTCATTAATCACTGGATTGTACTAAATTTAACTCAAAGCAGTTAAGTTACCTCTCATTAGGCAGACTGAGGACTCGGAGTCAAGATACTAGAAGCCAATTCTAAAAATAAAGAATAGCCCATTTTTTAAACCTAAATTAGTGATTGAACAAGTTATACCTCTCCGAGACAACTGTAGAAGTTTTGGAATAGATAGCATGAAATAAGTTTGTATATCTGGAAAGTAGATTTGGGCTAGGGGGTGAATTAAGCAAGATAAATATTTTAATTAATTCAAGAGAATTTATCCTGTTTAATAGCTGCTGGTAAAGATCGAATTCAGAAGATCTTGAATATTCAGGAAGAATAAGAGATATTAGTTGATGTAAGTCTTCTGAAAATCCACGAGGAATCAGATATCAAGTTATCTTCTTTATGGGAGATGGCAGGGTGTGTTTAAATATAGGTAAGTTTATATGGTTGGTAGCTAAATTTGATAAATTTCACATCTAGGCAGAATATTTGATTTTGTCATATTTAGGAAATACAAAAGTCACTGAAGTCCTTCTTAGGTTCTAAGGTTATTTTACATCCCTGAAACAATTTTCTGTTAATTCTCACTACAATATTTTCTAGTCTTAAAAAAAACACCGAGGGAATGAAACATAGAAAGACAACATTTGATCTTAGTGAAAAGGCCAAGAAACAATGGATAATGGAAATATGCAATTGAGTACTAATATTTTCAAAACATTTTTTTAAATTTTTTTTTAAAATTTCAGATTAATGTGAGGGTTCAAACAATCAGGTCACAATATTTTAATTTGGTAGGTAGAGTTCATAGTGCAGTTGTGTCTCACAACCAAAAGGCGTGCAATATATCCCTACATTGTGCCTCTTAAGTGGCAGCACACCAAACCCCCTCTTCCTCTCTTCCCTCTCATTTCCCCTCCCCTCAAAAATCATTTCAAAACGTTTAAAAAATATTTTATCATAAATATTATATTAGCAAAATTAACAATATATGATTTTTGAAAAGTCCTGCAAGTATAAAGAAACAAATATCAATCCATTCCATTTCTTGATTTGGCACTAAATACACACATATATAAAGTTTGTAAATTTATCAAGCTGTTTCTTTTAAAAACTGCACTTTTAAAAAATGAGTATTATATGTTAAGGAAATGCTTAAAAATCAACACTAAATTTATAGTCCGAGCAATTATATTTGGTATTTTTTCCTTTGCTTTTTTTTTTTTTGCACTAATAATCATCTTTGTCAGAAGCTGTCAAAGTAGGTACACTAGGGTTAAATTTAGCCACTAATTATTTCTGCCAATAAAGTTTTATTTGAACACAGCACCCTCCAGTTGTTTTTTTGTTTGTTTCTTTATTGACTGTGTTAATTGCAAAAGATGCTGCATGGCAGGCAAAGTGAAAAAGTATAAAATATTTACTATTCTGCATTTTCAGAAAACTTTTGCCAACTTCTGCTCTACATTCAATTCTTTCTTTTATAGAACTGTGTCATTCACATTTTCACAAGTATAATATTTTACCACAAATAATTTATTTAGTTATTTTCCAAATTTTGGAGGCTTACTTGTGTTTAACTTTTATATTTTACCTCTTTATTCATGAGATGTGGTCCAGATTTCATATTTTCATAGAAATAGATTCTAAGTAGGGTGATCATTTAAACAAAGTAGATAATAACTCAAAGCTTCCCACATAGATACCTGGTATCTCTTTTCCCCCCTTGTACCTTTTTTACACCCAGTCACTCGTAGTCCCACAGGGCTGCGGTACTGCTCCCTCCAAAAAGCAAATGTGCCAGCACTTTGTACCTACCAGAGTCAAAGGAAAGTCAATGCCCCCTCAGCCTGGCCACCACCCTCTGCCGCCAGCTGGCTGGGGGAGCTGAGGCCTGCCTGTCTCAGGTACTCGATGGTAACCGAGGAGTGTTAGCTCAGTTTGAACCTGAGGCTTAAAAGTCGGCAAATGATTTTCTCCCACAGCCACCTGCCTTTGCCCTGGATGCTCTGCAGCACTGGTATTCCTATAGGGCAAGGTCTGGCTTCCTCTGGCAGTCCTCAGAGTTGGGGAGGTGTTTCTCCAAGATTAGACCACAGCAGGATCACTCTACTTTTGCTGAATCTTTGCTGGAGATGTCCCTGCACAGCTCTCAGGTGGCTCCCACAGCCAGGGAGGCAGCTGTAGCAGTGGCTCCAGGAGCACAGGGGCATGCCCCCAGCAGCAGGGCGGGAGCATAGTGTGAGATTCTGGCTAGGAAGGGTGCGGGTGTTGGCAGGGCACAGGGCATGAGCGTCCAGCAAAGTAGAGCAAGGGGAGCTCAGTTCTGGAAGGGTGGGGCATGCAGCTCACAAGCCTCCTTCTGCAGCTGGTTTGCACTTTTGTAGAGCCAACCCCACCAGCCTCCCCCACTTTGTCCGTACTACTGCTGGCTCATTGTTACGGTGCCGCTTTTCTACCACGGCCGTTGCAGTGTCCCACCTAGCAATGAACTGCAGATGTTCCAGTCTCTGTGGAGGTAAGACTTCTGGAGCATCAGGTGAGAGGGGAAGGGTGGACGGAAAGTTCAAAATGGCAGGGAAAACATTAGTTCACCTTTCATGCCTGGCAAGAGAGTGCTGAGGGTCACAGCAGGGTTTCTCTGGAGAAGTAGTTCCCCCTTCCTGCAACTCTCCCTCCCATGGGGTAAGACAAGAGGTCCTCAGTTCACCACTCACCTGTAGAAAACCTACTGCAAGCAAAAAAAAAAAAAAAAAAAACTGTCTTGGGGGAGAGGACTAATACTTTTCCTTTGGGATGAGTTTTGTACCTGAAATTTGCTTTCTCAGAGTTGCAGCTTGCTTCAGCAAAGGTGGTATGCAGTTATCACTCTTTTCTTTCAGCTCGGCTCCCAGTCTTCAGCTTTATTGGGTACTTTCTGGTCATTATCCTTCCCTCTGGATGGGAGCTTCTATTGAAAGTTGGCTTCAGTTGGCCATCTTGCCCCTCCAATCACAGGTATATTTGAGACTGAATTTACTAATACCTGGTAAGTTTACCACTTAATGGAACAAAATGCTTAACCTATTAACCATGATTATCATGCACTCCTTGGGCACCAATTACTCTTTTACAGTTGAAGTTGCAGGCAGTATGTTGATAACTTTTACACAGTTAAGTAATTTTGCCAACTTTTTGATAAGAAAATAACAACAAAAAAAACACACCTCATCTATGTTAAATTTAAGTCTAATTCCATTTGTCTTCATACCAAAGATATATACATTTGGATATTTATTAGTTATTGACATGTATGTATTTATCAACTTACCCATTTTTATAAGTACTAATTATTTTGACCTCAATTTTATAACTTCCTTTATTCGAAATCATACGTACATATTTACTAAAATGTAATAACTACATTTTGTTCTTTGAAAGTTTTATGTCTTGATTTCTATTTGACTCTAAACTTACTACTAATCTAACTGATATTAAAATAGTAGAATGAATAGGATTAAACATATTCTATCTGATATTAGCATTACTGCAAAAAGATATTGGACTTCAAGTCGATTTTATTTTTATTGCATTTTCTTTATTTTTATTGCTTGAGTTTTCTGTTGGTTTCAGAATTTCTCTTAAAAATATTATGATTTTGTAATTTTACATTAGCTAAAATCCTATATTTTAAATAGTTAAATTTAATTTATCCACAGTAATTATGATTACTGATACAATTGAATTTAATATTGTTATTACTCTTACTTTTTTTGTTTCCTTTTTAAGAAAAATAAGATAAATTTTAAGATAAATTTTACTAAATTTATCTTGCTTTGTCTATGTCCTATTTCCTCTAAATGGTTAAAGTAATGCAGGTTATTTCTATTCTTTTGTTATTTGGTTTTAGAACTTTAAGATACACATTTTAACTTATGTTTATTTAGCAATCTCTAGAATTAGATTATGTGTATCCTCACTACACATAATATAGTCAGGAACATTAGCAACATTTGTCCTATTTGTTGCCATTCTGAGATGATTTATTTTCAAATTATTGCTTTTAAAAAACATAATGAACAAAAAATAATAAAAAAGGAAAAAGAAAAGAAAAATAAAAAACATAACAATTGACTCAAAGGTTTTAGTTTATTGTCTCAATAGTATTTCTTGTTTCTCAGGATATTTTATAGGTTTTATAGAATATGTTCTTTAGTCATTAATGCTATGGTCAAAATATTATCACACAGATTTATTTTTAAAATATAAAAATTGGGCTCTGTGCCCATAAAACAGTGGTTACAGTGCCAACCACATGTACTGAGGCTGGTGGTTCAAATCCGGCCCAGGCCAGATAAATAACAATGACAACTGTAAGAAAAATAAATAGCTTGTCGTTGTGGTAGGCTCTTGTAGTCCCAGCTACTTGGGAGGATGAGGCAAGACAATCCCTTAAACCCAAGAATTTGAAGTTGCTTTGAGTGGTAATGCTACAGCATTCTACAGAGGGTGATGTAGTGAGACACTGTCTCAAAATATATTTATGTATATATATGAATAATTGTTTTTAGTCAAATGAAATTAAGGAAACATGAGAAATAAAATAGCCTGTGCATATGTGTGTTTGCTCATTTATCTACATTTAGAAATAGTATCTTTACAATTGCATATGCTTAAAAATAATAGTAAAATAATAACACTTCACCTTACAATATTTGTCAGGTATACTACGCTAACATCCCTGACCAAAAGACCTCCAGAAATGCAATAAATGGTTACTATAACACCGTTAAAACTCCTGCAACTCTTCTAGACAAATAAGGTTTTATTTTTCATTTAATAGATCAAGGTATTGGTATACATTTTATAAATTTATTTTTAATATATGAATTGTATTTCAGTTTACATAAGTTTATGTCAGTTTTTGAGAATCCTTAGAATATAACTGATATTGACAGTGAGTTAATCTGAATATGTATCCACATTAACTATTATATTTAACATGAAATTCCATTAGGTCAAGCATTGTACTCTTGAAATTAGTCAAAAAGCATAATAAAATGACTATTTCTGAATAAAGTATTGGCACTATGGTATTTCAATTTTTCATAGAAAAGATAAAACCACTTTAAAAAGAAATTTAAATATAGTTTATGTTAAATTCACTGTAGTTTCATTGAAAGTCAAGATGAGAGGTCAGGCATCGTGGCTCATGCCTATGATAGTAGCATGTGAGAGGCCGAGGTATGTGGGTTACTTGAACTCAGAGTTTGAAGACCAGCCCAAACAAGAGGGAGACTTGTCTCTAAAAATAGCCAATTGTTATGGATGGTACTTGTACTTCCAGGTACTGGGGAGGCTGAGACAAGAGGATCACTTGAGCCCATGAATTTGAGATTGCTGTGAGTTGTGATGTCCTGGCACTCTACTGAAGGCCACAAAGTGAGACTTTGCCTCAAAAAAGAAAGTTAAAATGGGAAACTTTCCATGTTAGAAGCTCTTCCTCTTTACCAGATTATAAAATGTAGGAACACAAACAAGATAAATTTTATACACATTTTTATCTTTATTTATTTATTTTTGTTTACTGAAGCACTTTATTTTCTTACACAATGACCATGTTGCTGGGGCCTAATGTTTTCACATTAACAGTAGAAACCCAAAATTTGTCATCTCTTAAAGAATTGAGAATTGTGCACAATCTCATATAAATTAAAAGGATGAATAAGTTTACAGGTGTAAATGCAAACTGCTTCCAACTCAAGTCAAGTAATCACCCATGATATTGTGACAGGAAAACATCAGGGAAGAAAGGAAACTGGGTCCCAAAGGCTTAGATTTTTCCAACCCTGTTAAACAGGCAAGACAGAAGTGAAAACAAGTAGTCAGAAATGTTGCCAGGCCCTGGAGATCCTGGAAATGTTCAGCTCTTCATTAATATCCTGCCCAGATCAAGAGACTGACGGCTATACAAATTCACTGGCCATTCATATCATTCACAGACCACAGATTTCTTTTGCATAAGAACGTTCTTCACCTCAGCCAGAGGTGACTGAGCCACAGGTCTCAGGGGTTCAAATCAAAGACATGTACAGGGCATTAAACATATCAAGGGAACAGTAAACTTAAAAACAAGGTCAAAATCAGCAACAAGTTCTATAACCCAGTGCTGATACCAGATACAAACTTCAGGAAAATTTCTTTTCAAAGGCATCTTCCAGTTTTGTGAGGCCCGTGTGAGGTGCGCATTTGCCAAAACAGATCTGTACTTCAGAACCAACTCGTGCTGCAGGGGCTCTGTCTGCTCGCAGTGGATTCAGAAGCATTTGCGGTGGATGATGGAGAGCCCGGACTCGTCATGCTCCTGCTCGCTGATCCACATCTGCTGGCAGGTGGGCAGCAAGGCCAGGATGAAGCCACTGATCCACATGGAGTACTTGCGCTCTGGGGGCACGATGATCTTGATCTTCAAGGTGCTGGGTGCCAGGGTGGTGACTTCCTTCTGCATCCTGTCGGCAATGCCGGGGTACAAGGTGGTGCCACCAGACAGCACAATGTTGGCGTACAGGTCCTCGCAGATGTCCAGGTCACACTTCACAATGGAGTGGAAGGTCTTGTGGTGGATGCCCCAGGATCCCACACCCAGGAAGGAGGGCTGGAAGAGAGCCTCTGGGCACCAGAACCGCTCCTTGCCAATGGTGATCACCTGGCCGTTGGGCAGCTGGCAGCAGTTTCTCCAGGAGGGAGGTGGAGAAATGGCAGCAATGACTGTCTCCTGGCTCGAAGTCCAAGGCAAGGTAGGACAGCTTCTCTGGATGTCCCGCACGATCTCACACTCAGCCATAGTGGTGAAGCTGTAGCCGTGCTCGCTCCATGAGGGTCTTCAGGAGGTAGTAGGTCAGGTCCTGGCCAGCCAGCCCCAGACGCGGGATGGCATGGGGGAGCGCATGGCTCTCGTAGACTAGCACTATGTGGGTGACCCGATCTCCAGAGTTGACAACAATGCCAGTGGTCCGTCCAGACACATACAGGGACAGTACAGCCCGGATGTCCACATACATGGCTGGGGTGTTGAAGGTCTCAAACATGAGCTGGGTCATCTCTCTGTTGGCCTTGGGGTTCAAGGGAGCCTCTATCAGCAGCACCGGGTGCTCCTCAGGGGCCACGCGTAGCTCGTTGTAGAAGGTGTGCAGCCAGATTTTCTCCATGTCATCCCAGTTGGTGACTATGCCGTCCTCAGTGGGGTACTTTAGGGTCAGGATGCCACATATTCTCTGGGCCTCCTCGCCCACGTATGAGTCCTTCTGGCCTATGCCCACCATCACACCCTGGTGACTGGGGCATCCAGCGAAGGAGGGGAACACGGCTTAGGGGGCATCATCCCCCACAAAGCCAGCTTTGCACATGTCGGAGCCATTATCAATAACAAGCGCCGAGATGACCTCTTCCATCACGATGGGCGGCACAGAGAAACGGTAGGAGAACGGAGAACTCAGGGCACGAGCCACGGCCGCGTGGAACCCACGTTTTTATCTTTATGAAAAAGAAAAAGAGTGAACAAACTTCAATTAGGGAATAGCCTAAATAAGAGCGAGAAACTACATAGACAAGAGGATTTCCACACTGCTGGTTTGAAAGTGGGATCATTAGCATTCTTCATTATTCATTCATTTATGTATATTTATTCATTTATTTATATTTATATGTTATATCCTATAATAAAATCATTATTATTAGAACTCATCATTAAGTATGATTATACTATAACATATCTATAATATGATAGAAGAATGGGACATTGATCTGATATGTGTAATGTTTGCTAATGCATGTCTTAAAATGAAAGAGAAATTTCAGTTAGTGTCAGTTCTATGCTATTGAAAATATGAGTGAGGTCTATCTCCTTTGCATGCTGATACCCATAGAAGCAGAGGAAAAGGGCTCACAAGTATCAGACATTGATAAAAATTTCAACCAACACATTATGCAGGATAGTAAACTAACTGATGAGTGCCCAAGAGTACTTACCAATAGCTCAGGAATTATTCTCATTGAAAGAGGAAGAGCCTTTGTTGTATTCTTGAGAATGTATTTATGTACAGAGTTATAGGAACTTTAGTTAATTGACCATTAGTAATGACGTTTTTGCCAAAGGAGTTTGCAAAGTCATTAGAAGAATGAGCTAACAGACAGAATTACTCTTAATTAGTGGCACTTTGTAGGTAGGCATATGGTAAAAGAATTTATGACATTGTATTTAGTAACTAAAACACACAAGCTCAGGGGCTTTTGATATTAGCAGCTATTGAGAATTTAATTATCTAAACAATGTGAAATTGGCCTAGAGATTTCAGTTTCAAATTTTAAATTATATCCTCACAATTCACATTCAAACAGGAAGACACTATACACTGGTGGTAATCAATCTTTTTTGTATTTTCAATACAATTTTGAATGTAAGAATTTGAATAGCATAATTGAAGAAATTAAAAAATTCAAAAGCAGCACACAAAAATGTCAGTATTCATTACAGTGAAATTAACTACTAAAGTATAAAAATAACTTTACTGTCTATTAAACGTGTAAATTAATGTACTATTATCTACTTGGTTGACCTTCCACATCTTTATGTCACTCTTTGAATTATACCATTAACTTACCTGACCTCCTTAATGGGAAATTGGACTTCAAATGGGAAATTGGACTTCAAATTGAGAAAGTTTGCTTTTCCTGATTAAGTAGAATTTTCAAATTATTGTGAATATAGATAAAAATAACCAGAAAGCAGTAGCCTTATTTCTTCCTTGCATTTGTTTAAGTATTCTTTTGGGAATTAATAAACATAAATGTTAGTGCAGACAGCAGTACCCATGTAAATAGAGTGATTTAAAGAGAAATGATACATTGCCCAGAAAAATATCTCAATCTTGGTTTGTGATAGTTTGTTTCTTTTTAATTAAAAACTACGTTTTGAGAGTTAGACAAACCAGGAAAAAATTAAACACAGAGAAGCAAGCAGAAGTTGACTCTTACAAATGAAATGTTATTAAAAACTTCTCTACCCTGAAATAATAGTCAAAAGCACAGAGCTGACATATGGGAATACAAGAAGTGATGAGGGTCGCAATTTATTCATAGATATTGCATCCACTTCCCAATGTATTAATACGCTTATGCATCATAAGAATGTGTATATACACAGAACGACCCTCAGTCTAAGCTTGGGATTCAAAATTTGAAAGTCCTTTAAGACCCACACTGATTATTATTGACTATATTTCTTTTAAGACAGAATTTACCAAAATATTTCATATTATAAAAACACAGAACAGTAAAAATCTCAAAAAAACCCCTAAAATTTCAAAGTTCCCTCATTAAGAAATGATTAATGCTAACATTAGAGCTTATTTTATTATTTTTTTGATTTTTGTTTAGAAATATATATTTTTATTGTTTAGATTATAATAAAACAAGAATATATTGCAACAAATATTTCTTCGGCCACATTTCCCATTATTCCTACAATTCCTTTGTCCTGTGTTTTTTTTGGAGAATTTGGCCACCATATATAATTTTTCATTTGACATGTTAAGAGTGGTATGATTTACATGCTGTTCTTCAATTTGCTTTCAATTAAAAATACAGCTTAAATATGTTTGGTTCTTTTTGTGCAAGTGTTTTGTTTTATTTTTATTTGTTTTGTATAAGTTGCTTGATGTTCCTTTGTTTGGAGGTAATAAAATTGATTTGGCCAATCTCATGTTTATGATTATTTGGGAAAAAATTGGTAAAATTAATATTATAAATATATAATTTCACCCATTTAAAATTGGAACTATTTTCATTATAATGTAATATATGTCTTAAAAAACCTTGTGTACTGCAGCATTGCACATGGATACTAACAAGACCACATAAATAGCATTAAGAAGAAACTGCTCAAAAATCATTCAACTTAACTAGAGTGCTAATATAAAAGTACTAAGCAAAAACTTAGTCTAATTTAAAATATTTCTTAAATTTCAATTAAGAAGCAATAAATTAAGAACTTTACCGACTAAACTTCAGGTAGAACTAGGACCATAGAAAGGAGAATAAGAAAGAATTAAAGTTGCTTAACTCCTGAGACAAAGATAAATGGACCAAACCAGCAAGAATTGAAGACTAAACATTTACAAAACAAAATGAATCAAAGCAAAGGTTCCAGGTGCAGGGGTTCTGAACCTATGGGTCGCGACCCCTTTTTCACAATAAAAATACATCGCAGCATTAGGAAAGTTGAGAACCACTGTTCTAGGGTACATGAGTGTTGTATTTATTCAACTTATTTCTCTGTGGTTTGATATGTTCATCCATATGTGGGTATTTTGCCCACAGGTGCTGGTTCCTGATTGCATAAAATTTTAAAACACTAGTATGTGAGCTACTATAACTTCTGTGTTATTCTGTTTTTTAATATAAATTAATAAATTTAATATCAGCCTAAGGTAAGATTTGGTACTAGTCAAAGTCAAGGAGCATAAATATTTGGTAATTCTGATAGATAATGCCAAATTCCCTTCTATTGTGTTTGGACCAAATTTCACTTCCTCCAGCAATATATGAGAATGACATTTTTAAAACCTTGACAAGAATGTATGATCAAGCTGCCCATCTCTGAATGCTTTAAGAACATTTTTGCTGGATAGAAGACACTACATCCTTGAGTTATGCTTTCTTCCCTTTATAATCTAGTAGATGTTACTCTACCACTTTCTGGAGATAAGCGATTCCTATGAGGAGCTAAAACAAAACTGTTTCCTTTAGTATGAGAATTTATATTTATATCTGCATAGCTATCTGATTATCTTGGAAATTCATTACTGGGATAATGGGCTTATTACTTCCCAGTTTTGAGTGTTTTGGATGTTTTCACATAAGAAAAATGCCATTTCAATATGTAAAGCCAAATATTTAATTTTAGGACATATTTCAAAATCATGTCTTCATAATTTTTTTTCTTTTACCAGAAAGTACAATTAAAACATACTTAGTGTTTCTTTTAAGGTTTTTAAAAAATATATATTCTTTTAGTATGAATTTTTTTTAAATATCAACTTTTTGACAACTTCAACTGTATTTATGAAACCTATTTAAAAAGCAGTATAATATATATTTCATTCTCTCTTGTTAACCTTTATATCCCCATCCCTTCTATTTCAAAGTTGTTTTTGTCCCCTTTGATATTTCCTGCATTCATTCTACCTTTTTCTTTAGTCGTTTTCAAAAGTATTTAACAATTCTGCAAGTGCCCATTTCACCTTTTTCTAATAGTTCACCACAAGTTCTCTGAGCTTCTATATTTATACTTTGCGCTATTTTCAAAAATAAGGTTTATTAAGTGTTTTATAAAATGTTTATTCATTGTTTTACAAAATTTTGCTAAAGCA
Source organism: Galagoides demidoff (assembly GCA_963574575.1). Classification (NCBI taxonomy): domain Eukaryota; kingdom Metazoa; phylum Chordata; class Mammalia; order Primates; family Galagidae; genus Galagoides; species Galagoides demidoff. The sequence continues at coordinate 39,950 of CAUYQV010061556.1, forward strand.
TGACCTCCATAGTAAATAGCGTACTAATCTTAAATTTATAGCTTGAGGAATATTTAAAAATAATATACATAAATATGAACACATGAGATTTAGAAAAATATTATCAACCTCATAGAAGTGACATTTATGCCTTATATTCTGTCATAAACCAAAATTAACCACAAGTCTGACTTCAAACATCACAGATTGCTTTTGCTGAGTATCATGTGATTCCAGTTTAGTAATAAATTATATTATCCTCTATTTTATCTTCAGTCTTAGGCCAAAGATTACTTCATTTCCAATATTTAGATATGACATAGATAAAGCACCTGGGAGTGTTTTTGTACAAGTCTGTTGATGTATAAACTAATAACATTAACCAAATTTTAGCCATTCTGGAAAGTACATGATACTATTTCCTTTGTAGTCCAAACTGTTACTTTCACCTTGACTAATGATATTAAACCCGTGTTCATATGCTTTTATAGATATTATTTTTTCCTGCAGAGGATTTTTATATTTTTACCCATTTTCCAATTGTATTATAGTTTTCAAATTGATTTAAAAAATATATTTATCTATTATATGTCAATTTACATCCACCTGCAGCTATTTCACCACAGAACTTCACAGTCTTTACATGAAATATTAGAGGCAGGATAAGAGACTGGAGAAGACCTCAATTATGATGCAGGTTTGGAAAAACGTATCAGCCTCCACTATGGGAAAGTCATTAAAGCCTGCCTGGATCTCTCCCTACTTGCCCAATTTCTTCATGGAAGAAAATCCTTAAACTACTGAGAAGAGCACAAAGAAAATTCATCCCTTCGGGTTAACAGGTGAAGGCTCCCTGCATCTAAGAAGACATAAACCAAACAAAAAGACCCCTCTGCCTCTATTTCAGGCACAGAAAAATCTCTTGGCCCAAATAGTTAAGAATTGACTACTACAGAAACAGGATTACCAAGATTGCCTCAACCCTGAAAGCTAACTGTATCTCAGTTTCCAAAACAGGACTAAACCAATACAGCCACAAAACTAGCGATCGAGTGGTAAATTACAAAAATACAATGGGGGAGGAGGGTAAAGAGTAAAAAAAAGAACATTTTCTCAGGTGTAGAGAAACATTTTCTCTACAGCTGAGAGGGGAACAGACATTGGAAAGTTTCCCAGCAACTTAGCCTCCACCATAAGCAGAGATAGCAGTAAAGGAGTCTGAAGTCTGTGATACATTGAGAGTAACCATAGCAACAATAACAGGAAAAAAAAAAAACCACCACCTCATGCTTGACTCTTTACTGAATTGGCTCAAGCCCCCATAATAAGGCTTTAAAAAAAGAAGTGAAAAGTTTCAGTAATAAATATCTTTTACCTCCTTTCTGTACTATACAAATATGTTACTTTCAACCAAATATAATCTAAACTCTATAAAGAAGTAAGAAAAAATAAAGTACAATGCCAAGATATAAATAAAGCAAGCAACAGTGTCCAACTTAGATATTCCAAATATGGTTGTGGGCACTAACTGTGCTGGGACAGTTACCCACATCAGACCCTGAAGCCGGCCTTGTACTGGTGGTACCTCCTGGAGCTGAGTTTCTATATCTCCCTGCTAATCACACTGCCCTTTCACGTCAAGCGAAAGGATTTCAAGGAGCAAGTGGTACATCACTTTGTGACCTTCTCCGACAGTGCCAACCTGTTGTGCATTGGCTCTCCAGTGCTGCTGCTACGTGATTCCACAGACTTCCTGCTGAAGTAGGGTTACCAGATTTTAACATTTGTAAAGCGGGACAACATGGCCAGGGGGCAGGGCAGGGCCTGACAACAGTGCAAACTTTGATAAGCAGTTCTCAATAATCACTTCTCAACAATTATTTGTTATTATTACAGTTTAACATTATAAAATTAACAAAAATAATATAAAACTCATATTCTGGTGAAATAGCCACATGGCAACTGAAAACTGTATAT